>VMBQ01007594.1:3508-41996 GCA_007657795.1 Dreissena rostriformis | reverse complement strand
AATTGTAGAATCTGATTATTTTCAGCTAGGGCTGTTGTTGGAACTAAAAATGACTAAAAATGACATCAAAGTATGCGCAGCGAATGGCTCGCCTCTCGTCCAAAATATTTGGTGAAGTTACGAGAGAAACAGACGTGAAGTCTATGAAAGTGGTGAAGATTTTCTCCGGCCTTTCAGCCCATCTAGATCCAGCAAAAGTCCAGTATTATCCACGTTTGAAGGAAATGAAAAGTCTCACAGATGATTTAAGACATCATGGTCTTTTAATGTGAGTGATTTAGTAGTAGATGATTTGTTTTGACCACTGTGTGTGTAATCATTAACCATGATCAGTTTTTTTAACCTTATTTTTGAAGCAGTCTGTATTACCAAGACTAAGTCATGATACTACAAATTTCATCCATTTAATAATATGTCGCCTATTGTATAAATCTGGATAACTCTTATCCAGGGGATATCTTCAAAAAAAGATATCATAAAATTGAAGATAACCAAAAGTTCTCTGCTGCTCACAATCTCAGGTATTGTCAAGTTTTAGGTGCTATATTTGTTTAGAGATGAGTATGATGGGTTTATCTTCCTCAAGTTACATATTGAGTTAGTTCTGAGAAAACAGAGCTTAATGCATGCAGGTTAAGTATCATCCCATATTAACCTGTGCAGTCCGCACAGGCTAATCAGGGATGACACTAACCACTTTTATGATTTTTTTTTGTTTAAAGTTGTTCCTTATATACAAAAATTCCATTGAACTTGGAAAGTGTTATCCCTAATTAGCCTGTGCGGACTGCACAGGCTAATCTAGGATGACTTTACGCACATTCCGAAAGCCCCGTTTTCCCTGAAAGAGGCCCACACTGCCATTCACTGCATCATCTCTTGTTCCTATGGTTTCAGCGATGAGCACGCCGATTTCAAGGAAGAAATGATAAGAAGACGAGCAGCCCGGGGCATGGAGAAGAAAGTACCGTACCATATACAGAAACGTCTGGAGAAGGAAAAACAAGAGAAGGAAAGCGCGGCTTAATGAAATTTCATGTGTCAATTTTATTTATTAAAATATGTAAAAAAAAAATATGGTTACTTTAAACTTATTGTTTTTTAGCTCATCTATTTTGAAAAAAAAATATGAGCTATTGGTGTCTGGTTAAGTTTTGCATTTAGGTACACTTTTCTCATAAAGTATCAATGCTATTGCATTCAAACTTGGTACACTTACTCACTATCATGAGGGGACTGGGCAGGCAAACTTATGTAACTCTGACTGGCATTTTGACGGAATTATGTGCCCTTTTTATACTTAGAAAATTGAAAATTTGGTTAAGTTTTGTGTTTAGGTCCACTTTTTTCCTAAAGTATCAAAGCCATTGACTTCATATTTGGTATGCATGTGTATATAGACAAGGCCTTTCCATACGCACAAAAATTTTGACCCCTGTGACCTTGACCTTGAAGTTAGGGTCTGCGTTTAGGTTTCAAAATCTGCGTTTAGGTTTCGAAAAATGCTCATAACTTCTATGTCCCTTGAGATATAACCTTCATATTTGGTATGCATGTGTATATGGACAAGGCCTTTCCATACGCACAAAAATTTTGACCCCTGTGACCTTGACCTTGAAGTAAGGGTCTGCGTTTAGGTTTCAAAATCTGCGTTTAGGTTTCGAAAAATGCTCATAACTTCTATGTCCCTTGAGATATAACCTTCATATTTGGTATGCATGTGTATATGGACAAGGCCTTTCCATACGCACAAAAATTTTGACCCCTGTGACCTTGACCTTGAAGTAAGGGTCTGCGTTTAGGTTTCAAAATCTGCGTTTAGGTTTCGAAAAATGCTCATAACTTCTATGTCCCTTGAGATATAACCTTCATATTTGGTATGCATGTGTATATGGACAAGGCCTTTCCATACGCACAAAAATTTTGACCCCTGTGACCTTGACCTTGAAGTAAGGGTCTGCGTTTAGGTTTCAAAATCTGCGTTTAGGTTTCGAAAAATGCTCATAACTTCTATGTCCCTTGAGATATAACCTTCATATTTGGTATGCATGTGTATATGGACAAGGCCTTTCCATACGCACACAAATTTTGACCCCTGTGACCTTGACCTCGAAGTAAGGGTCTGCGTTTAGGTTTCAAAATCTGCGTTTAGGTTTCGAAAAATGCTCATAACTTCTATGTCCCTTGAGATATAACCTTCATATTTGGTATGCATGTGTATATGGACAAGGCCTTTCCCTACGCACACAAATTTTGACCGTCTGTCCGCCTATGTGTCTGTCCGAAAACTTTAACGTTGGTCATAACTTTTGCAATATTGAAGATAGCAACTTGATATTTGGCATGCATGTGTATCTCATGAAGCTGCACATTTTGAGTGGTGAAAGGTCAAGGTCATTCTTCAAGGTAAAAAAAATAATGCATGTGCATCTCATGGAGCTGCACATTTTGAGTGGTGAAAGGTCAAGGTCATCCTTCAAGGTCAAAGGTCTTTTCTTTTTTTTCAAAGCGGCGCAGTAGGGGGCATTGTGTTTCTGACAAACACATCTCTTGTTTTTCTTTCTTTTCTTTTTGGAAAGTTTATAAATGATCACACACCACACTATACACACCTCTCCACCCCCACCCCTCCCCCATTTTTGATTGAAGTATTGTGATAGGTCCTTTCACCTCTAAAAAGCAAAAATAGATGAGCGGTCTGCACCCGCTAGGAGGTGCTCTTGTTTAGCTCGATTGCATTGAAAGCCTTTGGCTTATTGAAACGCTCTAGAGTCCGTTTCCTGGGTAGAACCAGTACTTGGGGGAAATCTGAAGAACACTCCCAGGGTGAGGATTGAACCTTTGACCTCCTAGTGGCTAGGTGGACACCATATCCGCTACCTCAAGGCAAAAATATGGTTGACTTTACTGTGAGGAGAAGCCAGTCACAAGTTAAGAGAAATGTGCAATTATAATTAGTGCAACCACAACTCCAATATAAATCAGTATTTACAGTAAGGTAGAACTATTTCAATGCCCCATTTTGTGAAACTCTTGGGTAAATGATTGTTTGCCAATTGATGCGCTATTTTAAGAACAATTAAATCATTTTATTCACGGGATGTAAGTTGTTTAGGACGTACAATACACGTTTTACACTGTGATAGAATAAAATTGTAAATAATTATAAGCTCCATAAATTTTGCTCCTTAATTTGCCCTTTTAATAAGGAAAAATACTGAAAGTCACAACTTAATATAGTTTGTACTTGTCGAAAAAACAATTGTGAAAGGCAACCGTGCAAAGTATGTGATTATCGACTTCAGCCCCTCTGTCAACATTGTCATTGTAATTCGTGTAACATATATAGGCCAAACACAATAGTTATTTCATTATGAGAATGCACATTACATTTTGACCATATCATAAAATGAGAAAATGTGTACGCAAAAATGTTTGGTTCTATAATGTGAGGTATGGTATAGATATGATTATTACTTAAATTTAAACAACTGCTAAACTTTAAATCATCAAAAAGCCTGAAATCATTTTTGATATACGATAAACAATTGCATTAAATTTGCATTCCCTAAGTTTAGAAAATGAGCCCATTTGATTGGCATTTAGTATTACCAATGCATAAATTAGTGCAAGAAATCTATGAGCTTAGACAGCTAAACCAAAAAATTGCCTTGGTGAATGAATAGGTCTCTTAACCCTAAAGTGTATTGGTTATACATTTTTCTTCAAAAAAGAGTGCAACCTTGTCACATAATACACCCGTGTTAAGGTCTTTGTTACAATGGAAATAATTCAGTAGTGCTTAAAACAATCTGGCTGGTTATTGAAAGGTCAAGATTATATGCTCACAAGATTGTTGTTGATACAGTAACAACAGTTTGAGTTAGAAAGCAGACATCAGTAAATTGGCAAACTTTGAATAATTTAAAGGCCATAATTCAGAAGTTCTTCTGGCAATCTGGGTGGTTAACAAACTTGGTGAATATTTTATGCCCACAAATATTGTTACTCAATTTATTAATAAAACTATTTGAGAAAGAGGGCGAATGTTAATTTTACCAATTGTTTACAATTCAAGGACCATTATTCAGAAGTGCCTCAAGCAGTCTGGTTTTGTATCAAACTTGGCCCAAATATTATGCCGGCACAATGTCACCAAGTTTGATGATGATGAGGGTAAAACTGATTGAGTTATAGAGCAGACAATGTTAATTTGGCCGATTTTTGTGTCGCCTGACTATTAAGTTTTCGGACGCCCGGACGACGCGGACGGCGGACGAGCTGGCAATGACAATACCTCGGGTTTTCTTTGAAAACAGCAGAGCTAAAAACAGTTTCCAATCAGTCAGATGAATGACTGTCAAATTTAACAATATAAACATGTCTTTACAGTACCAGTATTACAATTACAAGTAAATTCGTTCGGCATAATATTTGGGCCAAGTTTGATACAAAACCAGACTGCTTGAGGCACTTCTGAATAATGCATGTGTATCTCATGGAGCTGCATGAGTGGTGAAAGGTCAAGGTCATCCTTCAAGGTCAAGGGTCATTTTTTTTTTTTAAATATTCAAAACTGCACCCAAAGCCGAGCGTTGGCATCCGCTCTGTGGTGCTCTTGTTATCATTTTCACTGTACAAACTTCTGCGTACATACAAAAAATTACGGATTTATTATTACAGATTTTAATCGATGTACAACATACAATAACATTTATCACAAAGGCAATACCCAAACACAACTTCCAGTTTCAATTAATTTCAATAAATGGTCTTCTGAAATCTTTAACATATACTTGTTTAATATATGATATGTTTCAATATATGATAAAAAACAATGTCACCCATGTTAAATTTTTAAACAGTCATAGTGAATGTAAATTTTCGTACTATGTATATATTATACACACTGTCACTGTAGCTCAATTGGTCTTTGATTTTGAGATGCAATAGGTGGCAACACTTTATGCTTTGATGATCCGCCCTTTGAGCCTGGGCGCGGTCCTGAGGGTGGGCTAGGTCCCTTAACACCTGTCTCAGTCATCAGCTGTAGCGGGTTAACCCGCTCCATTGGCAGCATGGACTGCGGGACAGTGGTCTGGGCCTTCATGGGGGTTGCGTTAGGAGAGCCTGCCCGCTGGACGTCACTCGTGGACGTGAGGTCAGAGAGGCTGGAGCTGGCTCCCGACCGGTTCTCGCTGGAGTCTGAGGAACCGGGTCGCACCGGTTTGTTGACGACCGGGGCCGAGAATGATCGCTGCCCGTCTGTCAGTGTGGTCTGGCTGACCCGCAGCCCTTGCTGGCCTTCCACGCTCTGTGGGGCTGTTTTAGGGTAGCTGTAGAAAAGTGGAATGTGTACTTTTAATGTTTTGATGATGGAAACATGATGATTTTAGTCTGGTCTGAAAAAACTGGACTCAATTCATGTGCTTTGTGGCATTCTAGATTAGTCTGTGCAGTCAACACAGGCTAATCAGGAACAACAATTTTTACTTTTATAAAATTAAAATTGTTCGGTCTTGTAAATGAAAATCCAGTTTAGGCGTAAAGTGCCTTCCCTGATAAGCCTGTGTGGACTGCACAGGCCAATCTTGATGACACTTTACCAACATACATTAACCCTTTGAGCGCTGGAACCAGATTTTGAAGGCCTTTGCAAACAGTTTGGATCCAGATGAGACGCCACAAAACGTGGCGTCTCATCAGGATCCAAACTGTTTGCTATTCTGATAGTATTTTTTGAAAAAAAATNTTTTTTTTTTTTTTTTTTTAATACACTGGAAGAAAAGCAAAAATGTTTTAAACACTGACAGCTTTTAAGGACTGGATTGTAAAAAAACATTAAGTGTATACTTGATTTCAGTTATCGGATCTATATAATGGATACATGAAGTTTGTGTAATCAGTGATCCTAATTAAATGCAAGAAAAAAATGTTTCCAAAAGTATTAAAGTACATTGCAGTGTGAGCCGCAGAATTTTAAACTTTTTAAATCTTCATCCACATGGAAATAGAAAATACCAGGCTAGTGATGAATAAAGATACGTTTATTAAGCGAGGCATAGAGAACCTGAACCACCACACTTGGCAGGTGGTTTTTGTGCCAAGCAAATGCACCTACCCATTATTGAACATCATTTTCTTTAAAAAATTGAAAATGAACAAATGAAAATGGCAGAAATGACCAGAAAACCGCAATAACCATTAACTACTGTCAAACAAATAAACTAAATAATAATAATTTGTAATAATAATAAAAATAATAAATAAAAAAAAAAGCTTTGATGCAATCGAGCTAAAATAAATAGGTTTAAACTTAACTAATGCTGAAAGAAACCTTAGTTTACTCCTAGGGGGGGATTTGGACAATGCACACATGATGATAAAAGTACTGGATGCAAGGAAGGTTTGAGATGTGGGAAAGTTAAGGCTGACATGTACACCACAGTGACTACATAAGAACTCTTCCAACCTGCTGAGCAGCTGATTCATGAGCGGTGGATTGGCGCCAACAACAGCTTCCTTTGCTGCACTCTGACGTCTTCGATACGACTCTTCCTCCTTAAGAATACAGAATTATTGTTGAATTATATATGAGCCTTGCTCTAGGTAAACGGGGCTTAATGTAGTCCGTAAAGTGTTGCCCCAGAATAGCCTGTGCAGTCCGCAGAGAGAATGCTAGAAAGTGCAAAGTTTAGAACAGAACAGACATTCATGGGGTGACCTGGTTAATAATAACACATGACCTAGATATTATGCCCACAAACATTTATTCAAAGTCTGATGATGATCAGATATTAATATTGGAATAGAATATAATTCACTGGGCCTAACAACATATGTTGAGGAAATTTGGCTAATTATCAAAGTTTGAAATATAATGCCCAAACATATTCGTATGCAATTGTGTGAAAATTGGCTTACTTTTTTTTAATGAAAGTGGTCCCTAAAAGAAAGACTGACAATTGCACCCCAACATACTCGTACCTTATCATCTTTGATATCAGACGGCATCAAATGAGCCTGACAATTGCACCCCAACATACTCGTACCTTATCATCTTTGATATCAGACGGCATCAACTGAGCCATGTTATGAGAAAGTTGGGTTTAATGCATGTGCAAAAAGAATTGCCCAAGATCAGCCTGTGCAGTCCACAGAGGCTAATCAGGAACGACACTTTCTGCTGTTATGGTATTTGTCGTTCAAAAGAATTCTTTTCTAAACGAAAATCCAGTTTAGGCGGAATCAGTTTTCCCTGATTAGCCTGTGCACACTGCACAGGCTAACCTGGGACGACACTTTATGCACATGCACTAAGCCCAGTTTTTCCAGAACGAGGCTCAGATAGCAGCCAGTATTTACTCACGATGATTCCCCGGCCAGAGATGATGGGTGACTGAGCCCCACGACTGCGTGTGAAAGGCTGGGTACCAGGCACATCAGTGGGCTTGGACCATGTGCGGGTACCGGCCTGGGTGGTCAGGTTCATGTCCGTGTCCCCTCTAGTTGCCTCTGTGGGATGGTCCCCAGCCTCGGACCCAGACGGTGACGTGATGCCGATACCGAGGTAGTCCATCACCAGTCGTCGCAGCCGCCTGTATGCCTCCTGGATGTCGTCTGTAGAGAAAAATGTAAAATATTTGCTGGTTAAAAAGAACATATAGTCATTTATATTTTTTGCAAAGTTTTGTGATTTATATTAGAAGTTTAATATAATCTTTGAGGTTTAAAAGTAGAGCATTTTATTTAGCTGGAATTAAAGTTACAGGAAAATTAACCATTCATTCATCCGTAACAGTCGTAAATCATCATTTATTCAAATAAACATCTATAAACACTAACAGTCAGAACATTTAATCTGTAAAGCATCATAATTATGATGCTAAACTTCCATTAAGCATAATTATGCAGACAGCAAATTACTAACTACAATACTGTATGCTTCAAAACTAAACAATCATCTCCATTGGGAACATATGAGCCTCATTCTGGGAAAAGTGGACTTAATGCATTTGCGTAAAATGTCATCCCAGATTAGCCTGTGCAGTCTGCACAGACTAATCAGTTACGACACTTTCCGCCTATACTATATACTGGATTTTTGTCAAGAACAGTCTTCCTTAAAAATACCATAAAAGCGGAAAGTGTCGTCCCTGATTGGCCTGTGCAATCCGCATAGGCTTATCAGAGAAGACACTTTTCACTTTTATGGAATTTTTCGTTTAAATGAAGTCCCTTATAAATGAAAAACCAGAGTAGGCGGAGAAGTGTTATCCATGATTAGCCTGTGCAGATATAGGCATATGCATTTAGCCCAGTTTTCCCATAACGAGGCTAATTTTCAGCTCATATTCTAAAATCTTCAAGGTGTAACCTACCACTGTCGATCATCATATCAAAGAAGCCAGGATGGTTCTGGTTATACGACTTGTACATCTCCGCTCTCATCAGGGTGTACTCAATCTGCTTTTCCTTGTATATCCCTCGGTCCCTCAGCCGCTTTTCATGGCATTCTTCAGACAGGGGCATCACCAGCACATACCGCGGCTCAAAATACGTGTTCTTCAGTGTAAGTACACCCTTAAATTGAGGAAAATAGCATTAAGTGTTTGTATTAATAGATATTTGGATATAAGGAATGCAGGACAATTATATAAGAACAAGTATGGGACTAACAAACTGTGTAACTAACGGAGTATTAAAAAAAAAATATTACCAAATGTAGTACTAATCTAATAACTGTTTCTTGATGAACTTGTACATTCATATTCTTCCAGAACTGAGCTCATCCATTCAGCTAGTCTGGTTCTGTTACAAATGAATATGCACCATGATAATGAAAAACAAACCAACCGGGCTTGCTACGGCGTTTGTTAGAGCAATAGACTACAATTAGAGGATCGAAGTTTGATTTCTGGCCCATCCACTTAATTATTGTCGATTAACTTATATCTACTGCCATCATTCCAATAACAATGATTCTAGTAGGGCAGTTGTCAGTAATAGGGGTAATTAGGTAAACTATTAGTACAAGTAAACCAGCTAGCCCTGGAAAAGTTAGAGTTGGTTTACTTGTTACCATGATGTGACTGAAATTCGGTTGAAAACTGCAAACAATTTAAACAAACATGACGCTGTTTTGCCAGCGCAGTGGTTGGTACACACCCTTCTCACCTAGGCGACCCAGGTTAAATCCCTGTTCCCGGAAGTATGTGAGTGTGGTTAGTGTTCACTATCCTGGACAGTTGGGGTTTCCTGCGAGTATTTTATTATCCCCCCCAACATATAAGACCACTCCAAAATTAAAGGCCTTTCATTAATAACTCAAATAGCTGGGAATTGCAGCTTTATTCATAAATTATCCAATCTTTTGTAAGTCTTGTCAGTTAATTAGGTGGGAGTGCTGGGATACACTCCTGGTCCTCACATAATGCAGCCTCAGGCGCAGAAGGGCCTCATAAACTTGGAAACACACACCACCAACAAACATGAAACACAACAAAAAAGCTGAGGCAATAGCAGACACTACAGTACCTCAAGCTCCATGTGTACGACACAGGCCAGTCCCTCACGTGCCACGGACTCTATGGACTCCATCTGCAGTCCGTACCACTGACCGTTGTACTGGTACGTCTGGATAAACTGACCCTGTATAGGAGAGGTACATGTGTATCTGGTGAATCACATACAGGCCAAGTTACGTCACTAGTAGCTCATGTTGATGAGTTTTTCTCAAATTCTATGCATTTTTGTTCCTTCCAATGTGCCATGTACAACTTTGATCCGAAAAAAGGTTGATCTCAAACTTTCCAATGGATTAACTGAGCCTTTTATAGCCAGAACTAAAAGCAACTTTTACAAACTTTTATTGCAATTGAACTTTGTTTGACATTAGAAAATTACTTTAGATGACCATGCTAAACAAAATCTTATTTTTCCACTATGCAGGTTTGTAGTTTGTAAAAACGCAAAAATGCCGAATGTGCATGCCAAATCTACATACAAAATTCCAAATATACATATACAAATGCAAAATATACAGATTCCATATAAAGACAGTAGAAATGAAAAAAAGGAGTGGTTTATTCATTTAAGCCCAACCATTTTAATGTCCATCTCAAACTTTTCCTCTGTGACAAAATGATAGTCCTTCCCTGCGGTCTCCTCTTTATGGGGCTTTCTTGTGGTGTGGGAGATACTGCCAACAAGAAAAATGTACATTTAAAGTTGAAAAAGGTGAACTTAATACAGGAGCAGCTCTACTAAAACTGTGTTTCTATACTTCAATAAAAATAAAAATGTCATTACAAAACAAGAGCTGTGTTTGTGAAACACAATGCCCCCTACTGCGCTTTGAAGCCGCATGGCAGCTATTTTAGAAACAAGGTTATATTTTGAATGTAAAGGTCACATTGACCTTGACCTATGACCTAGTGACCTCAAACCATGTTTGATTGTAGATGTCAATGAGATGCATGCACATGTGAAGTTTAAAAAACATAGACCCAAGAGTTTTCATTTTAAGAGCAAGGTTAAAGTTTTGGTACAGAATGACAGACAGACAGACAGGCCAAAAACAATATATCCCCTTTTTTTTAAAAAGGGGGCATACAAATCTGTAATGAAACATCGTACACGTAAATACAAACAGTATTTTAGCAGCGTCATGCGAAAATGGGTCTTAAACTGTATGCGGTAAAAGTAGCACCTGACGAGACTTCACAATTGCGCAATCTGGTCAGGAGCTACACTTCCGCTATTAAGTCACGCAAGGTTTTGTGGTCTTCTTAGCAAATAGCATAGCCCCTGACTAGACTGCTGATATGCACAGGCTGGTCTGGGGCTACACTGGCCCGATATACAATCTGACATATTTGTAGTCTAAGAAATATCTATGTATGAAGTGTCACTTAAATTTGTTACATTGAATTTGAACCTTGGAAACTGGTTCTTTCATGCTACTCATCATCTCACAATGCTTAAAATTTCTGACAAGTTCCAAATTCATTCCATACTGGACAAAATTATGCTCCAGGCCATATCTTTGGCTTGAAATCTTAAATCTTACATTTGATTTCTTCCAAGTATTAAAAAAATCCTTCAATGCTTGACAAAGTTATTGTCTCAGCATCAATTCTTATATACATACAGAAGAACATTCATACACACATATATATATATATAACAGGGCTCCCCCTGGCCCAAAATTTTCTTTAGCCAACATTTTAGCNACACTTCCGCTATTAAGTCACGCAAGGTTTTGTGGTCTTCTTAGCAAATAGCATAGCCCCTGACTAGACTGCTGATATGCGCAGGCTGGTCTGGAGCTACACTGGCCCGATATGCAATCTGCAATCCAATATGACATATTTGTAGTCTAAGAAATATCTATGTATGAAGTGTCACTTAAATATGTTACATTGAATTTGAACCTAGGAAACTGGTTCTTTCATGCTACACATCATCTTACAATGCTTTAAATTTCTGACAAGTTCTAAAATCATTCCATACTGGACAAAATTATGCTCCAGGCCGTATCTTTGGCTTGAAACCTTAAATCTTACATTTGATTTCTTCCAAGTATTAAAAAATCCTTCAATGCTGGACAAAGTTATTGTCTCAGCATGAATTGTTATATACATATAGAAGAACATACACACACACATATATATATATATACAAATGTACCCATGGAAAAAGTAAAAAATAAATATGCCCCCTCCCCTTCCCATATTGTAATCATTTGTATTCTCTAACAGCTAATTACAATGCTTTATTTGAATGCAAAGCATAAAACATCAACACCCTAGTAGCTCAGAGACTGTTCAGGTTTAATGCTGTTTGCTGTATCAGTATCTAAGGGTTGGAACTGAGGCCTTTAAAACGTGAATCTATTTGTTTAAGTCTTTAATTTCATTTGATTTTTGTAGAGACTTCAAATGGGTCCAAATGTGTATCAGAGTGGTAAAGGTTTAACATAACTATTCAGCCACTCTCAAGGATTGTGCTTGTTTAAAGTTACATCAGTTTCAACTGGTGAGTTCTACAGAACACATTGTTTACCCATATCCGAAGTAGTCTGAGAACTCCTCCACAAGTTTCATGGCGAGGTCCTTCTTTCCGGACCCCTGGGGCCCCACCAGGACCAGCATGGGGTACGGGGTCTCAATACTCGGCAACGTGCTGAAATGTAGGCACAAACAATCTAATACTATGGATACCACATAAAGGGGAAACAATCTTACTGAAATTTACATTAATTAAGCTGTGTTCTGGGAAAACTGGGCTTAATGCATGTGTTTCCAAAGTGGTATCCCAGATTAGCCTTTGCAGTCCGCACAGGCTAATCAGGGACGACACTCTCAGCTTTTATGGAATTTTTTGTTTCAATGAAGTCTTCTTCTAAATGAAAATCCTTTCCAGGCTCAATTATACAATGTACATGGCCTCTTTTAGTAAATTGGTATCTATCTGTTAAGGAAGTAAGTAAACACATTAAAAGACATGTTACTTTTTGTTTAAATAAATAGATACATGAACTGTGTAAGCCTTCATTTGGACTTATACTAAAATTGATACTTTTAAGCATGTGTTCACATCTCTTTTCATCCCGTTAAATCAAATAGTTTGGTTGAAACTGTATTTCTCAGCAAAACTTGCAGTTAACTACAAACATATATAATTAAAACTAATTTGCATGTAAATAAAAGTGAAAAAACATCGAGGTAAGATCATATATTGTATATTGTGCAAGTGTGAAGCACCTACCTGTCCAAGACCCTGCTAGGCTGTAGGAAAGAGTACACGACATGCATGATGTGGTCCCGGGCAGCTATCACCTCTGGGGGAGGGTTGAACATGTTCACTGCCGCAACCTGTATAGCATCCAAGCTCAGTAATTATGGTACTTCAATGTATTACATTCTAAATATGATAAGGGAACACATGCTAATCAGTGTAGGTAAAAGTATATGGGCTTCTGAATGAAAAAAGTACTAATGCTGATGGTCGATTACTGATTTTGTTAATCAGTTGCCCTTTTTTCTACTGTTTTTTTTGGTTGACATTTCCCATAATCAATTTTATTTAATTTATATTACCAATGTCAATGCCTTTTATATCTTTCAATTCAAACACAGCCCAGAAAACACACTGAAGTCCGCTCTTATGGATTTTTTTCTTTAAAGGATGTCTCTTCTAAATAAAAATCCAGCGTAGGCGGAAAGTGTTTTCCCTGATAAGCCTGTGCAGACTGCACAGACTAATCTGGGACGACGCTATACACATATTTTTTAGCCCAGTAATTCCAGAACGAGGCTCAACAAGTGTCTACCTTCTCCTCGACCTCCACCTTGTGCCTGTCTAGCTCGGTGAGACGCTGTATCTGGTAGAGAATCGAGAGGCGGTAGTCAGGCAGCTCCTGGATCGGGTTCCTCAGCAGGTTCAGCTCCCGCAGCATGGGCAGCTCCCGGATGTACTGGATCTCCATGATGTCTATAACCTGGTGCAATAGGTGATATGGGTTTGTTGTGATTTTACACCATGAACTGGATCTCCATGATGTCTATAACCTGGTGCAATAGGTGGTACATGTTTGTTTTGATTTTACACCCTGTACTGGATCTCAATGATGTCTATAACCTGGTGCAATAAGAGGTATGGGTTTGTTTTGATTTTACACCATGTACTGGATCTCCATGATGTCTATAACCTGGTGCAATAGATGGTATGGGTTTGTTTTGATTTTACAATATGTACTGGATCTCCATGATGTCTATCACCTGGTGCAATAGGAGGTAGGTATTTGTTTTGATTCCAGTCTATAACCTGGCAGGTCCAAAAGGAGGTGTGGGTTTGTTTTGATTTTACACCATGTTTAATGGTTTTTCCACTTTTCCTGTGCAAGTTTAGCTAGTTGAAAAACAAGAAAATTTAATGTTTCTTGATAACTCTCAAGTCCTCATATACAATTTTTGAACACTTTTAGTGATAAAACAACTTTATATCTTTAAGTCTAGGTCTCTTTAGATCATTCTAGGGTTGGTCATCTGAGAGTGCAACATGCAGTATGGGTTTGTTTAGATTTTCCACCATGTTTAAAAGGATTTTAGTCATACATTAGGAGTCAGTTTACCTACACACACTTTTCCTGTGAAGCTAACATTTTGCTCTTTTAATAACAAAAATATTGAAGGTTTCTTGATAATGATCTTTTCATAGATTGAGAATCAAAAACTTGTCTGTCTCTAGTCTAGCTTGCAGTAAATCAGTGTATGTCTATGTCAAACACCTGGGGTTGTAATAGGCATTATGGGGTTGTTTTAAGTCATTATCATGTTTGGCAGTATTTCAGTCATTTATCGGTGGTTGATTAACCTATCGAAACTAACTTCAAAAGTTGGTCTATGTATAGGTAAAAAAAAAGATCTGATGATGTTGGAGGTTTGGTATGTTCAAAGACATCATCAATGCAAGTATCAAAGCTTTGTAGGACACATTATAGATGTTACACGAAACATGTCATTTTGGATTAACCTCAGACAGTCGAAAAACGGAAGACAGGCCAATCACTATATGTTACCAGGCATCAGTAGATACTGGGGGTATAAAAACAACAATTATAATTATTATCAAACATATCATATGACAATCAACCAATGCAATTCATATTCTGGCATATTTGAACAACTCACTTCATTGTCCTCCAAATCCAGGCCCTCCAACAGATCATGATTCTGCAAACCTTTCAAACTTCGGATCTTGTTTCCAGAAAAGTTGATGCGCTGGAAGTATAGTGACTATGATCACAGGCAGCCAAAAGTATCGTTTAACAAGCATGAGAAGTATTACAAATGATATGCAGGCTCTGAAAAGTTATGCAATGAACAAACAATATAATATGAGCCTTGCTCTTAGAAAACGGGGTTTAATGCATATGAGTAAAGTTTTATCTAAGATAAGGATTGTCGTTTAGAAGAGACTTCCTTTTAACAAAAAAATCAATAAAAGTGACTGCACTGGCTAATCAGGGACGACACTTTACGCAGCTCATATTGATCTTATTGCATACATGCCTTTGTGCATTATAATAACATAAAGGTTGTATCAAATAAACCACAATGCTTCACGTGTATTAAAATTAGAACAACAACAATAACACTGGAGAAATATTAAACAACACATTACCAATACAATTTACCTGAATGTTCTTCAGGGTTTCAAGGCTCTCTACTTTTGTAAGCTTGTTGTGACACTGAAAAAACAAACATTCCATTGAAGATTTAAGCATAATGTGATTATGCAATAATAGTAATAGTATAAATCTAATAATCAAATGTGCATTTAGGATCAAGCTCAAAACTTGTCTAGAAAGAACAGAACACAACAGACAACTGTCTAATAACCGTGCAATAAATATTGCCTTTAATACCAGTATTTTAATTTAAAAATTCTCATTTACACATTTAAAAACAGCTAAAATCAACAGCATAAATAGTTCAATATAATTGACCTAAAATTGAGCTAATTCAACAAAATAATATGAATAATACTTATATTCATTCACAATGTTTTAAACATATCTAATTCTAAAACAAGTTTATATCTATGTCCAACTCACTATATGTTAGTACAAATGTATATGGCTATCCGGGCTTTCTAATAATCATGGTAAAAGGTCATATCAACGGTATTTCCCCTAAATATGGAGCGCTTAAGAACAACATTATTATCTGTATTTACATATATACACAGCCACATAAATGTTTGACACATAAAGTTTTAAAGGCCAAACCTAAGATACTAATGAGCAGCAAACAGCATGAAACCTGAACAGCCGACGAGTAACTCGCAGGCTGTTCTGCTTTTATGCAGGTTGCATATAGCCATTTTGTCAACCACATCCCCTTTACTAAAAAGTATAAGTGCTAACTCTGTTACCAAGTTGAGGAACTGCAGAGGTAGATGGTCCAGTCCCCGGATACTGGCTATCTTGTTATGGGCAATACTCAGGTGCTTGAGGCGAGAACATTTCTCCAGTCCGGTAATCTGCTGTATTTGATTGTCTGATTTCATCGTTAAGGTTAAACAATTCAAGTTTTGCAAAGAAAATGTTAGTTACTGGCAATTTTGTAGTCTTAAACTACTTTTTGAACTAGTTTTTAAATTTATTTAGTACTACTGACTCACCAGTATCAATGAAAAAAATGTTTTTGGAACTCGGTTAAAGCATGGCATAAAAATATAGCGCAAAGAAGTTGCTAATAAATAGTACAACAATACTGCAGCTTTATATCAATGAATAGAATAAATATTGACTTAATACTGATTCAAATACTTTGATAAGTACTGAAAAAGTGTATAAACATTGAAGTAAACATATTTGTGCTTAAGATTATAGTATCACCTATTTTTCTTGGCTTAAAATCTTTCTCCATTTTGGCATTAAAAAAACAGGTGCGCATTATACATGGTTGCAAGTTCCATTTGGAAATCTACAGTACATGTTTGTAATATCGCTATATTTGATTCTACACAAACTGAATGTCCTCCCCTTGTCAAGGATACAATCCAGGTTGAGCTTGGTGAGAGAGTGGTGGGCAGAGAGGTCCGCCATGACCGCTATGGAGTTGTAGGAAAGGTCAACCTCTTTCAGGTTACGGGGTGGCGTGAAGTCCAGCACGGTGGTAAGCTTGTTGTGGGACGCGTTGAGGATCAGCAAGTAGGGGAGATTACTCAGGGGCTGCAAATCTGGTAATGGTAGGTTTTCATGGTAATTTTGTTGTTGTTGTTGTAGTTGTTTAAGGTGTATTGTTTATTATGTGCCCAAATGTAGAATGAAAATGTTAATAAACTTCTAGTGTAAGACTTGATTCATACCATTAAACAATCCATGTTTTAAAAACTGAAACCATTCGTCCTATTTGTTAAATTGAAAAGCCAGCTCAGATTCTTCAGATGCAATTCCGTAGATTGTTTTTGATACAAGTTTGGACCGGGACTTTCCAATATAGAAAAATGTTGGTCTGTTAACAACTCATAACTACAATACTTACACGGTTTTAAGCTAAAATTACAACAGTCAATTCTATTTTATCTTTCATGCAAATCAACAGCAACACAATTACAGTCAGTTTTACAAATGTACCCTGTAGTTGTGTTAGAATTATAATTAATATATATTCAAAATATTTCAGAATATTATGTGACACTGAATGTAGACTAAGCTTAAATGAACAGCATAAACAGCCAAAATAGCATGCAACTTTGCTGATCATTTTAAATTTAGTAATGGAAAACAGTTATTTTACAACACACAAATAATTAAATACATTAATGAAATGTGTTTATAATTTGCAATTTATTCTAATATATTGTCTTTAAAAATAAATTCCCTCTCAACAGAATTATTATTATTATTAATACACTACATTAAAATGATACAACAAAAAAGGACGAATACAACAAACCTGTCAATTGATTATATGGTATTTCAACTTTCTGCAATTCAGTGTAGGTGGCCAAAGCCTTAATGTCAATCAAGTTGTAACCCTGTAAATCCAAAAAAGTATAACATCATTAAAAAATAAACGTTAATTATTGTAACATAGAAAATACAAGAGGGCCACAATTGCTGCAGAGCGCTTAACTAAGTTTAAGTTATACCAATTGTCAAAGCTTGACCTTGTGACTTAGCCTTTGACCCAGCTTGACCCTAATATTATTGATACTGACAGTTAAACATTCTGAATAAGTTTTATCAAGATTGAGTAATAAATGTGGCTTCTATAGTAGAAACAATGTTTTTTAAGATTGGAAATGGTGACATAGTTTTTTGTACATGTGACCCAGATTCGATCTTGAACTACATATTGCTTAAAATGTTGAACTACGTACTAAGTGTTGCTTTAAATGTAGTAAGACATTATAATTAAATGTAGCTCATCTAATTCATCACAAAAAATTCATGTGACATACTAAAATCTAATGGTAAGTATGATAATGCAAGAAATACCGTTGCATAGAATATTAAAGAAGCACAGTCTTTTAAAAGGTGGTTTAACTTTTTTTATTTATGTTATGTAACCCCTCAACCTGTTTATTCACAAAACAAGATTAGTACTTACAGGTATTGTACAGTGCAAGTACACTTGTTTCTTTCCATCTGCAGACCTTCCAAGGTTTGAAAGTGCAATTCCAATTGTGTTCTCATCCAAAATGCCTCCAGGAGATAGCTGATTTGTGATAATATCATAAGATTAAATCATAGTTTATCAATTAAGATTCATTTTCACAAATATTCATGTATGTGCAGAGCAAAATGTCTATTTCTAATTTTAAAATGTCATAGTAGCAATGTGGTTACACTTAAATAATTAATTAAATGGAAATATTAAGTGTCAGGCCATTACAATCTCACATTATATACCTGATATTGAATTCCATGTCACCACAGAAAAGAAGAACCGAACATATTAACATGTCTTTCGTATACTATGAGATATTAAACAAAGGTGAAGTGTACACATGACTTCACACTGGGCCCTTAAATACTCTGGGTCTCTTGTTTTGAATCTCCCACTAACTTCAGTACTTTTATATTTTCTTGGGAAATTTTTCAATGAAAATGTTCTTCAACAGACAGGGGAAAACATGTATGTGTAAATAATGTACAGTAATGAGCATCTTTAAGTTAAACAGTCAAACCCATATCATGTAAGATCCAGCAATAAAAACTACTACTGAATTATGTCATCCAGATGCAACTACAGAAAGGAATCAGGAATCATTTTTCCAAGGACGATCCAAGACTAGAATGCATTACCTCGTGTCAGCAGAGTCGCTTGAGTCCTTTAAGACTCAAGTGACAAAATTCTTTGCCTAGACTTAGGTACCTGTTTTTAACTATCACTATATATACAAATCACCTTTTAAACTTTATCTCTTTTTCTCGCGCATACCCTAATATGGCAGTATGATCAATTAGTTGATAGTGGCCATCATGTGGTAGAAGAAGAACAGCATTTTTCCTCACCACTTTGGGAATGGTAACGGTACTGGTCAAATTGGGAAAATTAGCGGCGTTTTCACCAAATTAATTATGTTGAAAACTTGTTTAAACATGTACAAATAATAAGTTGCATATTGACATCAAAGTGGTAAGTGATTTCCTGCGAAATGAAGTTTCTATTAACACTAAACAATGAGTTTATTAAACTAAACACTCTTTTTAACTGAAACCATGCTTGAGTATGAACTGTCTAAATCCGGACTCAGAGCCTCAGGTTCTGTATGATTACCTGCCTCTGATTGAACCAGGTTTGTGTCAGTAGACTTGACCATCGATGAAACGTTGCTATAATCAACATCTGACAACTATGCACTGGACTCAATATTTGATACATATTCCCCAATTTTAAAAGTCAGAATGTTATAAATGCACAAGTGATAATCAGTAATGGTAATTTGTTTGGCTGTTTTCATTTTACACCGAAATTGGTTACATACTACTTAACAAGTAGTATGAGAGTTTGGCTCCATGGCACCGAAGATGCGAACGATTGTGAATCAGTTATGCATGAATAACCCAGTGTCACTACCAATGGATAATTTCAGTGGTTTTGTGGCAGTTTTTTTGGTGTTGCTATATCTACCACACCAATCAGTCATTGCAGTGTATACCTCCACAAAAAAATCGTGGCCAGTTACCTAGGAGACTGCTGATGGCAACCTGGTGTAATCCTCATGGAAATTGTACATTTCATGCTTAATATTGTCAAAACATTTATTTTGACACGTACACGTTTAAACAAATAATTATTAAATTAATTACATCAAACTGGAAATGTTTTGTTGCATTTTCAAATGACCATAATTAAATTTGTAATCCGAAACACAATTTTGAATTTTCATGTTAATGCAACGTTATCAAATTCAAAACGTCACATTACCGCATGGAAAGCGTGTGTGTATTGATTTTTGTATTAAAAAAACACTATGTAGCGTAGAGACAATTAAAATATTTTAATTTCAGTTACAAATTGCGCTATTGATTTTAACTAAATAATGAAATTGATTTCCATTAAATATGCTGTATATTTATCGTTACAGTCTTTTCAATGATTCATTATTGAATTTGAAGCAGTTATTGTACTGTATACAGTACTGACTAATCAGAAAATCCGGACAAAACTGGATTAAGTGTTGAGTGTTGTGAAAACACACTTAGCAGGTTAACTGACCTATTGTGTAGACTGCGATGTTTTGACACAAGGGATTAACATGTGCGTATGCAACTCTTTGCAGATTTTTTTTCCTGCGAATTGGGATTTTTTTGTGAATTGGGAATTTTTATTTTGAAATTGGGAAAAATGGTCTGATTGGGAATGGTGCCGGTTTACGGTACCAACTTAATATAGAGGAAAAACGCTTGTAGAAGTAGAAGTAGAAGCATGAGTGGCCGTCTGCCATCCATGCAAGGACCTGCTGGGTGCTGCACTGCTGGGGCTCACACTCTCAGTCAGTGTATTGTAGCTAATAAGATTTAAGTATATGATTAACGTGATTTTTTTAACAATCCCAATAAATAAATAAGAAATGGGTTTTTAAAAGTAGATCATTGATAAACCCATGTTTGTTACCTCAACATCCTCTTCGGTTTCTGAATCCGAGTCAGTGCCCGTTGTAGCTGGAACATCATTTTCACCGTCAACATCTACACCGGGCGATACGTCTCGGTTTTCCTCTAAGTTTAATATGTTGGTATCGTAGTTTAACACATGAGTCTCTCCATTTAAATGCACCAAACCATCATCTTTAATTGAAGGATCCATAATCAACTGACCCTTGGCCGCCATATTGTTTACTTGGATACAATGTTGTCTAAAACGCGGCGGGTTTGTTGAAGGTTCCGTATTTTAAACGCATGACAATGGCGTACAGCGGGAAAGTCAAAAGTAATACGCATCATAATTCAAGAAAACACCCATACAGAGTTTCACGTGTAGGTATATTTTGTAAGATCGGGATTAATTGTTTTAATTGGTTTATTCCTTAACAATTTATAATGATAGTTTTTTGTTCTACATAAATAAAATTAGATTATAGAGTGTCATGTTTCTGACAATTTTGACATTTAATCGAGGTTACATTTCACTAATTCGATCTGTATTGATTTTGACATTTTTTGACGCATAATAAGCCATATATCTATGCACAATACTCTCCCTGGGTAAGAACAGTAAAAGGGGTTATACAATACCTTGTAACATTGATAAATATTTGATCCTTTCATGAATGTTATTAGTGTTTATATTTTTATGACTGCAAAAATAATTACAGGGCAAATTCTCTCTCCTGCAGTGATATTTTTACAAATTTTCTCATCTGAGCCCTGGGACTCAATAACTTGCAAATCTATGAGTCTCCAAATTGAGAGAATGAGTCCAAATATTAAACTATATATATTTTTTTTATAAATTTCAATGCATTTTTGGGATTCTCATAATTCGAAAACTTTGCATCCCAAGAGGTAATTATGAGTCCAGGACGCAGGACTCGCAGGTAAAAAAATCACTGTCCTGGTATTAATTGGACCTAGGCCCTTCTAGACAGAATTTTTTATTTTGAATATTTCAATTTATAAGAAAAATAATATATAGTTCCTATCTTCTTCCTATTAACTGCATGGCTCCTCTGGAGCATAGACACGCTTTGACTATACAAGGATTGAAGGAGTCCTGTGTAGGAACAGATACTTGATGTGTTTGGGGCAGATCTAAAGAATGCTACCACAGTGGGGATTGATCCCGTGACCTCCAGATCTCCCGAAGGACACCATATCCACGACGCCACGGCGATCTTTCATCTTTATAAATTATATAGATATCCGTTATAAGATTTGTATGCACCCTTTTAAAAAAAAAAGGGTTATATTATTTTTGGCCTGTCTGTCATTCTGTCTGTCTGTCTGTCTGTCCAAAACTTTAACCTAGGTTAAAGTTTGATCATAACTTTTGCAATATTAATCATAGCAACTTGATATTTGGCATGCATGTGTATCTCATGGAGCTGCACATTTTGAGTGGTGAAAGGTCAAGGTCATCCTCCAAGTTCAAAGGTATTTTTTTTATAAAAAAGCAAAGCGGCGCAGTAGGGGGCATTGTGTTTCTGACAAACACATCTCTTGTTATACAGGGCCGTCTATGTCCATCAGGGGAAGGGGCCAGGGGCCCTCATCATGGGCTCATGAGGGGGAATTTTCGCGGCGTTTCCCTTTTATAGGGAATTTTTTTACTTGCTCTCTTATTACTACATTTGTACTGATTGAACTATATTCATTGCTTTTTTTTCATAATAAAGTATATTTGAATAGATGTACTTGAAATAAAATTGAGATAAATAATCATGAGACACTTCTTTCCTTAAAAAAAAAAGGGGGGAATTTTTTTCCAAAAAGGGGAAAAACACAAAAGTACACTTTTCTGATGGGGGACGGGGCCGATATTTGGCCCCAAAAAACGGAGATCGACAGCCCTGTTTATTAGTTTGTTGATTTTCAACTTTAAATTTAACTTTTACTTTAATAAGATTGCCAACTTTAATGGAAACTACTTATAATACATCACCAACAAGGCCACCTAAAATCATGTAAAATGGAACAGTGTGGGGAAACTTTAAAAAGTACAGAGCTTTTTACTATTTAAATAACATAATCAAACTTTGGACATCATTTAATTTGGAAAATCCATTAGCACTAAGACAGTATAATTAAGTTTCTGCCATGATGTGTTATTTACCCAAAGCATTTCATTGCTACACAATCTATTTTTAAATACGTATTTTACCAAAACAAATTTTTTACAAAAAGTTACATTCCGCACAAGAAATTTAAAAAAACATTGTAGAAATTGATTTACAAACGAATTTGTCAGAGATTACCAGATGTCTAACTTTTAACGGATTCACCCATAATAAATAAATATTCATTTATTTTTTATTTTTCAAAGAGTTTTTTAATATGTGGGTGGGGGGGGGGGATATATTATGTACATATTGATTTATCTTTAAGTAAGGGGAAATGGGGCCCAACAAATGGATGAAAATGTGTCCTGAATTATTAGACAAACAACAGCTTAAAGAAGCAATTAAATAACATATTACTGAAACAGTAACAGTTAACCTTTTGGCTTAACAAATTAACCCTTTCAGTGCTGGAACCAAATTTTGAAGGCCTTTGCAAACAGTTTGGATCCAGATGAGACGCCACAGAACGTGGCGTCTCATCAGGATCCAAACTGTTTGCTATTCTGATAGTATTCTTTGAATTTGTTTTGAAGAAATTGCTAATTTCGAAATTCAGCAGACGACATTTTAGCAGACGACAAATTTCCCAGCATGCAAAGGGTTAACAATGTATTACTATTACCAAGGAGTGGGGGCAATAAGCATTGCTCTTGTCCATTCCAATGTACATCCTTAAGTCTTAGAGCTTTTTTTTTTAAACAAATTAAAGCCCCAAAATGTTTGTGTTTTTAACTCCCATTAAGCTACTCAGGCCTTTTTCTGCCTATCTCACGGGTCCGAAAGTAGGACCCATTCCCCATGCCAAATATGCATATTTTTTCCCCAATTCTCAATTTATATGATTTTTATCCAAAATGGCTGGAAAACCCCCTGCCCAAATAATGCTTTTGTCGATGAAAATTCTTCCCAATTTGGAAGATTTCGCGACTCGAAAAATCCCCATTTTGCTAGGTACTTTTTCCCCAAATAGACAGAAAAAGGCCTGCTACTGTGTGGATCTTGCATAAACTTTCACAGTTGAATGATCTTAATGTGTAGATGATTGTAAAGAAAGGAATTTTGTGTTCGACGAGTTTGTCAGAAAAATTGCCCTTTTTCTGTTTTTACACTCTTGAAAATGTAGTTCAAAAATTGTGTTTGTTCAAGTCTTCTAACTGCTTCGTGGATTTTGCTCAATTTTTCACTGCTGAATGTGTAGGAGTTTTGGCCCTTTGTCATTTTGTCTGCTGTATAATATAAAACGGTTTTGTTGGTGTCCGAACATGAATAAGTGTCTTAGAAACATTTTGAGTTACAATGTAATAAAAAAGCAATGCAATATGATTGTTCTTACTCTAGTATACTTGTTCTGAAAAACAAAACAACCGAATCAAGCTATTTTCCACAGTTGATGAGACGTGAAGTACACAGGACATATGATACAATATATGCCACACTTTATGGACAGTGTGTGGGGGATGCACTGGGACTGCTCACAGAGGGTTTGACAAAAGAAGAAATCAAGAAGGTATTTTAAATGAGAGTTTAAATCAGTTGTAGGAGTTATATTAAGTTTTTTTTAAGTTTTACTGCTGACTGCAATGTTTTGGTAAATACTGTAATTTGTTACATGTTTGCACCGTGTTAGCTAACATCAATTGAAAACAACTGTTCAATATACCATAAATACTCAGTCCTAAGTCTATCTGCTCGTGTGGAGTATAAATTGGACAAAAATGTTAAAATAAAATGCGATAAAAATTATACTGTGTTGGTCAGGCTAATGTTCGGGCTTTTAAATTCTGTATAGCCCTTATATGTTTATAAAATAAACATATAACATTTCTCAGAAAGCGGCCTTTTTTTTCCCCCTTTTTGTCAGCATTACAAGGAGGTGATGGGGAAGCTGGAGCTGATCCACAAGAAGATGTTGCGTGACGCTCACCGTCAGAAGTGGAGGGAGTGTGACTGGACAGACGAGACTGATCAGCTGCTGCTGGTCCTGCAGTCTCTCATACACTGCAGATCTGAGGTATACCGCATTGGCTGTAATGTACTGTTATTGTGTCTATGTTTTTGCGTTATTAGATTGGAATCCCAAAATGGTAGTGTTCATTTACCGATTTTGTTAAGAAAATGAGTAATGTATTCAAGTTTTAAGTAATGTAAGTTAGTTGTTATTAAAGCATGTTTCTGGACACACACTAATAGAGTAATGATGTCATGCTTTGATGAATCAATCAAGTTCAAGATATATCTTTGGTGACAAAACTTGAAATAAATTGCATGTGTATGCTCAGGGCCCTTGCTACACTTTGGGGGATTGTGGCCGGGGCCCTAAAAGGGGGGAATTTTGCATCGTTTTGGGATAAAAGGAGAATTTTATAAGATCTTTTCACCAACCATTAAACACTTAAAAGTGCTATATTTTGATGTAATTTACATAAATATACATTTAATCAAAGGTTCAGAGCACGATAGCAGCTGGCAACATAGGTAGATATAAAAGTAAAAAAAAATAAATGGAGGGGGGAATTTTTAGCTGAAACAAGTATACTTTTTTAAGGGGGGAATGGGGCCGAATTTCGGCCCCAAAAAGGGCCAAACGAGGGCCCTGATGCTATAGTAATGAAATATTTTCAGGTAATATGAAATTGGTCACATATACATTTAAGCCTATGAAGAAATACAAAAAAAGAAAACCCTTCAGTAAAGACTATTCAGATTGCCAAAACTTGTGTTCCATGTAAAGAAATCGTAGTGTACAAGCCTTTGTAGATATACAATATCATGATAATGATATTTCAAGTTTAATGGTTAGTGGTGTGTCTAACCATTCTATGCACCTATAGGTAGATCCCGTGGACTTTGCGAAGCGGCTGATGGGTTGGTCCGANCACAAACATTTTTTTTTATTTTTTTTTACCTTAAATTGGGAATTTTTTGGACAGCAATTGGGAAATTTGTAGTTTTTTCGTAATTGGGAAAGTGCCGTTTACCGGTACTTTATAAAGAAGGAAAAAAATCGCTGTGGGCATTGCTGTTTTTATGCCTCAGAAGGTGGGAATTAGTGATCACACTGTTCGTCTGTCTGTCCGTCTGAAATTCTGTCACACTTTGCGTTTAGGTTTCGAAAAATGTGGAAAAACACTTTGCGTTTAGGTTAACAAAAATGTGGAAAAGGGGGGCATATGTCATCCTATGGTGACAGCTCTTGTTTTATATAAGGTTTGGGGAATGGGGCCATTGCCTTGGAATACGGGTAAAAATAGAGAGGAAATTAAATTGTAGATAACATTTGTGTAGTGCATCTGATGTAGGGAATGACATTTCTAGGGGTTAGTTTGATTTTGGGGAAATCTCCATGAATTTAAAGAAATTTCCTGAAGGATGGGCTCATTATTTGGCTACAGCAATAGAATTAAAAATGCTGGCAATGGAAAAATAATATTGATCATACTGTAAAGTGATAACTTTAAAGAGATTTATTATTATACACATTATTGCATATATTATATGTTCATAGTATTTATCTTATGTTGCTCTGAAAGCAGTTAAATACGAAGCATCATTTTGGTAAACTATACAGTGCATATATTATTGGCACATTAGTTTAAAGGGACCTTTTCACAGATTTTGGCATGTACTGAAGTTTGTCATTAAATGCTTTAAATTGATAAATGTAAACATTGGAACTAAAAAGCTCCAGTAAAAAAAATAAGAATAAAATTAAAGAAAGAAAAAAAGGTTTCCGCAACTGGGATCAAACCACTGACCCCTGGAGTAAAAGTCTAACGCNAAAAAAGAAAAAAAAAAAAAAGCGGCGCAGTAGGGGGCATTGTGTTTCTGACAAACAAATCTCTTGTTTACTTTATTTAAGCAATCCTCGTAGTGTAACAATATATGACGATAACAAAAGAACTCTCCAAATTTTTCAATCGTTTTGCATTGCTACGCTAATAATTTTCCGGTTTTTAAATCGTAAAAAGATGCATATAATGGATATTTTAGAGCGTGCTAAATGTTCAGTATTACTGTTTCCTCACAAATATCATGACTTCAACGAAAATTTGTGAATCTGAAACATTTTTTTTAATTTTGTCAATTTAGCAAAATGGAAAAGGTCCCTTTAAATGGAATGAGGCCTTACAGGAAACTGAGGCATGTACTGTACATGGTTATGCACCATACTATAACATCTGCTGTGTACATAGACAAAGTATTTTCACATTATTAAACAGACATCATGTTAAAATTTAATTTCAAGGAATTTATTCGAAGTTTCATTCAAAAGTATGATGGGTATGAAAGTTTATTTTTACTTAATTAAGCGTGAACAAGATTCTTGATTTTAAATATTTTTACCAAGAAAGCAGGGTGATTGCGAAAGGTCTAAATAAACCCCTATTTATGTGAGCTTCGTTCTTTGAAAACTGGGCATAATGTATTTGCATAAAGTGTTGTCCCAGAATAGCCTGTGGAATTCGCACGTGCTTATCAGGGAAGACACTACCCACTTTTATGGAATNGAAAAAGGGGAAAAAAGTATACTTTTCAGGGGGGGGGGAATGCGGCCGAATTTCGGCCGTGGATTTGACAGATTGAGGGCCCTGGGACATTTTCACAGATTTTGGCATGAATTGAAGTTTGTCATTAAATGCATTAAATTGATAAATGTAAACATTGGAACTAAAAAGCTCCAGTAAAAAACAACAAGAATAAAATAAAAGAAAGAAAAAAAGGTTTCCGCAACTGGGATCAAACCACTGACTCCTGGAGTAAAAGTCTAACGTTAGGACTACTCGGCCATCTGTGCTCATACAGTGACTGGTGTATTTTTACGCCCCCCGAAGGTGGGCATATAGTGATCGCACTGTCCGTCTGTCTGTCGGTCTGAAATTCTGTCACACTTTGTGTTTAGATATTGCATTTAGGTTTCGAAAAATGTGGATTTGTTTTTGCAATATCGATCATAGCAACTTGATATTTAGCATGCATTTGTATCTCATGGAGCTGCACATTTTGAGTGGTGAAAGATCAAGGTCACCCTTCAAGGTCAAAGGTATTTTTTTTTATAAAAAAACAAAGCGGCGCAGTAGGGGGCATTGTGTTTCTGACAAACAAATCTCTTGTTTACTTTATTTAAGCAATCCTCATAGTGTAACAATATATAACGATAACAAAAGAACTCTCCAAGTTTTTCAATCGTTTTGCATTGCTACGCTGTATAATTTTCTGGTTTTTAAATCGTAAAAAGATGCATATAATGGATATTTTAGATCGTGCTAAATGTTCAGTATAACTGTTTCCTCACAAATATCATGACTTCAACGAAAATTTGCGAATCTGAAACAAATTTTTTCAATTTTGTCAATTTACCAAAATGGAAAAGGTCCCTTTAAATGGAATGAGGCCTTACAGGAAACTGAGGCATGCACTGTACATGGTCATACACCATACTATAACATCTGCTGTGTACATAGACAAAGTATTTTCACATTATTAAACAGACATCTTGTAAAAATTTAATTTCAAGGAATTTATTCAAAGTTTCATTCAAAAGTATGATGGGTATGAAAGTTTATTTTTACTAAATTAAGCGTGAACAAGATTCTTGATTTTAAATATTTTTACCAAGAAAGCAGGGTGATTGCCAAAGGTCTGAATAAACCCCTATTCATGTGAGCCGCGTTCTTGGAAAACTGGGCATAATGCATTTGCATAAAGTGTTGTCCCAGAATAGCCTGTGGAATTCGCAAGTGCTTATCAGGGAAGACACTACCCACTTTTATGGAATTTGTCATTTAAAGGAAGTCTCTTTTAAACGAAAATCCAGTTTTGGCAAAAAGTTTTGTCCCTGATTAGCCAGTGCGGACTGCACAGGCTAATCTGGGACGAAACTTAACGCACATGGATTTACCCCATTTTCCTCAGAAACGAGGCATATATTGTGATTTTAATTTGAAGGCCTCAGAGATAGTGTGGCGTGACTCTGCGAGGTTTGTGGCCACTAACAGTGCGGTTGCCAGGACGGCAATCATGGGGATCCATCAACACGAGGCCCTGGGTCAGGTGATCAAGAACACCTTGGAGGTGTGCCACGTCACACACTTTGACCCCAGGTAGCACGGGTGGTTGATATGTTTTGTTTAAAGACTGTTTACTAAGTGTGTTAGAAAAGTTACGGGTTAAACTTGGGTTAGATAGTTTTGTCTACTAGGACTCCTGTTTATCTTTAAAAATGTATATGCTTGGTGTTGTGGTATGCAAGTCTTCTTAAAAAAACAAGCTTTAATTTTGGTTACGTGACAAAAGGATAGTGATTAATATGCACATTACCGGTAAGTAATCGCATATTTGTTTTCGATAAGAAAATGACCTTCTAGATTGTATTTAAAAAATGTAATTAGTACTGTCCCATCTTCCCTGAACATAGATGTATTCATTTGTGAAACTAAATTCAATGTTTTGACCTTTCACTTCAAAATAATCACAAACATTTAGGAAAATGTAAAAAGTTAACTTTGTTATTATGCACAACTGTACATGTGTTTGTTCTGTGCAGATGTGAGGCCTCATGTGTGGCAGTTTCTGTGGCAATAGCTCTGATGATCCAGAAAAATGACCGGCACTTGAAGAAAAATGGCTACTTCGATGTTGATGCGATTATAAATGAAGCATTCGTCTATGCATCCAGGCTGTTGAAAACTGATAAAGAGGTAAAATGGTTAAATCCTGTTACTTTCTTCATACGGTATTTAAATTACTTTTTTATATCAAAATAAAGTTCCAAAACCTATAACTGGCCAGCTTTGTAGCAGAATTATGCCCCTTCACTTATTACAAGTTATTATGTGTCTGTTTACATCACTTATTTGAAAGTTGGTGATTCATTCTTCATTTATGACAGAGCATTATTATGGGAAAGTGACGTAACAACAAAGTGGTGTTTTAAGTACGCTTACAATTTATGGAAACTTCTTCACTGATGATGATTGGAGACGTTGAAGATTGGCCTGGCTAGCTTGGTAGTGCATCGGGCTGTCAATTCAGGGTTTATAAGTTGGAATCACAACCCCGGCCCATATTCACAAACCGATTTTTAGACTCAAGTTTAAAAATAGAGAATATCCTTAAAACTGTTCTGTGCTAAAACTACTTGAAAGTCAAGTCTAGCGTGGCAGTAAACACCAAAAATTATAAAATTCCTATTTTTTAAGAACAATGTGTTAATATAGGGATAATACACATTTTCGAGGGTATGATCATCTGCGGGGGCTCAAAAAAATCCGTGCCTGTCCAAGTGCGCAGCACGATGGCAGGATCGGATTTTGAGAGCGCCCGCAGATTATCATCTTTGAGAAAATGTGTATTTTCGCTATCATTGCATAAACCAATCACACATACCAAAATAAATTAAAAAACATTGAAAACAATATATCTTGTTCATTCCACATCGACAAAATAATTTGATTATTATATATGACATCATACAGTTCAAGGTTGTGTTTTACATATGACTCACATCATCAGATATGACGAGGCTTTACCTTCGGATAGGCAGTTTTCGTTTTAAAATGTGTTTAAACAGTGGATTAATGCAAATTTGAAATGCAGCCGCGAAAAGTAAGAAATGAGGAATTATTTTGTTGATATCGAATGAACAAGACATATTGTTTTCAATGTTATTTTAATTTATGGATATGAAAAACACATAACAGGGCTTGAAGTTGAACTGCACGTGAATGGCCTTGTTAATACACAATTTCTCCCTTTCAAGCCCTCCTTTTGCCAAGTTTCTGCACCCCGCCAGAGGGCATTATAGATAGAGTTTATGCAATAATAATATAACCACCATTGTAAGCTTGTATATATGCAAGTCAAATCTTCATTCTTAAGTCCAAGAATTTGTTGGTGAATACGGGCCCAGGCCACACATCATTGGTAGAACAGTTGGCAGTTTCTAGCATATGTATGGTCTATGCACTGCTAAACATCTTAGATTGTCAGACCTTGACCTGGAAACGTGAGTTTACCGGTGGTCTCAATGACGTCGTAATCATCATAGTTAACCTAACTTGTCATAGTTTATTATGTTGTTAAAAACTGCAAAAAGGCCCACACTCTTTGTATTGTTTATATAAAATTCTGTTCAAACTGCATAATAGTCCACACTCTATTTGTTACATGTATAACACAGGTGAAGGAGCTAAAAGCCTACATGTTCTGCACGTCTCTGAAGGACCTGAGACTGGATGACCCAGGCCAGCCCAGCTACACGTACAAGGCCCTGGGTGCGGGCTTCTGGGCTCTTAAACAAAAGGACTTCAGACAGGCCATACAGGACATAGTGTTGGAGGTGGGCAGTAACGTCTTAAAGGGACTGTACGAATGACAAAAAAAAGTTCTAAAATGCCGTATTTTTTTACAATTATTAGTTTATTAGTTATTGATTAAAATATCACAACTGGTATATTACATTACTTGAAAAAAGTTGTTAAGTTTTCATATTTTCAGTATATTCGGTAATGAATTTTCCTGGGTATGACTACCAGGTAACTACCAATTAACTATAAATAAAGCAAGTAGATTGATCATCCTCGTCACGTGGTAAACCCAGGAATGCAAATTGTGCATGCGTAGTGAATTGTATATATACAGTGATATTTTTACAAATATTCTCATCTGAGTCCTGGGACTCGATAACTTACAAATCTATAAGTCCCCAAATTGAAAGATCGAGTCCAAATATTAAACTATATTATTTTTTTGAAATTTCAATGGATGTTTGGGACTCGCATAATTCAAAACTTTGCATCCCTAGAGGATTTTGTGAGTCCAGGACGCAGGACTCGCAGGTAAAAAAATCACTGTATATATTATATATAAAATGATCAATCTACTTGCGTTATTTATAGTGTGTATATCGTTATGTCATCTATTTTTGTGATGTACTTTCGATTTCAAATCGCGAAATTTAATTACCGAATATACTGAAAATATGAGGTTTTTTTTCAAGTAATGTAATATACCAGTCGTTATATTTTAATCAATATAAACTAATAATTGTAAAAAAATACGGTATTTTAGAACTTTTATTTTTTCGTCATTCGTGGTTGACAGTCCCTTAAAACCTTTACGGCTTAGATACGCATTTAGACCCGTTTGCAGTCCCTTAGAAAATTAAATTAAAAGACCTTTTCTTCTAGATTCAAGATTAAAAGGCTTCATTTCCAAACCTAAGATTGATGAGCAGCAAACAGCATATAACTTGAACAGCATGCAGGTTGCATATGGCCATTTTCTCTTCAATTCTGAAAGGTTTAAACATGCCACCTGCAGTGTAGCCTTCATTATTCTCTAAATTTCCATACTTTCTTACTTCTTCTTAATTTCTGTGATCAGCGAGGGAATTTGTTTGTTTTTTTCCTGTTGGTAACAGAAATGTTTTTTTAGTCACAATACATATGATGACTTTTCATTTTAACAAAAAAAACTTAGGAAATACACGAGGAAATACCAAATTGCATACTTGGCTGTGGAGAAGTTCATTGGAAAAATCCACTTGCCTGCAAGCAATTGTCACTTATACAAAGTTTTAATTCCAGGCGTTCTTGATGTGCACTTTCATTTAATTACACTTTGTTTTTTCAAATGAATATAAATAAATGCCAACAAATATATTAAGAATTTTTTAATTTTAAACCGCCATAACATGATTCTAACACGCTGAAATTGTTCTTGTCTGAAGACATGCAGAAAGGTATAATTACTTGTCGGACAGTAAAATTACTGGCGTCTGTTAAATCTGGCATAGGATTTCTTGATCCCTGCTGAAAAAAGTGGGTTTTATAATGTTATGCAAATACTAATAAAAATTGTCCTGTGATAAATATGAGCCCTTCCTCTGGGAAAAGGTGTTGAATGCATGTGCATAAAGTGTCGTCCCAGATGAGCCTGTGCAGTCTACACAGGCTTATCAGGGACGACTCTTTCGCTTTTATTACATTTTTCATTAAATGAAAGGGAAAGTCTGGGTTAGACGGAAAGCTTCGTCCCTGTGCAGTCTGCACAGTCTTATCTGGGATTTCACTTTACGCACATGTATTAAATCCTGTTTTCCCAGAGTGAGGCTCATATGTCAGAAATTGTATTGTATACAGTGTGCGTATGGTTGATTTCAGGGAGGGGACGCAGATGCTAATGCAGCAGTGGGTGGGGCGTTGCTAGGGTGTAAACTAGGGCTGGATGCCATACCCAAGTCATGGACGGAACCCCTCCTACATAGGGCGTGGCTAGATGACCTTGTAGACAGGTGAAGTAATAGTTTGAGTTGATTTCACAGGGTAATAGATCATCACAATTGATTTCACAGGGTAATAGATCATCACAATTGATTTCACAGGGTAATAGATCATCACAAGTGATTTCACAGGGTAATAGATCATCACAAGTGATTTCACAGGGTAATAGATCATCACAAGTGATTTCACAGGGTAATAGATCATCACAATTGATTTCACAGGGTAATAGATCATCACAAGTGATTTCACAGGGTAATAGATCATCACAAGTGATTTCACAGGGTAATAGATCATCACAAGTGATTTCACAGGGTAATAGATCATCACGAGTGATTCTGTTATTTATATTTAAACAAACAACATAGATTGTAAATTTTTGATAATAAGTAAATTAGTTATCGGTCAGGAATTTGAATGGATGTTCTACCCCTTATAGCTGTTGTTGGACCTGCTTCTTTATTTTTGTAAGGATCTTAGCCTGAGCTAGTGATGAAAAACAGAATAAGAAAAAAATGCTAATATTTATAAAAAAAAAACAATCAGTGATTATCTTTAAGGTACTCCAAGAGATTCCTGTTAAGTAAAGAATCTGAAATCTAAACACAAATAAAATTAATTTAAATTGTATATTTGTGCTCTTATTAAATAACAATTATATGAACAGAGCTCTGAAAAAAGGGGCTTAATGTGTGTGCGTTAAGTGTTGCCTAGATACGCATGTGAAGTCCTTCAGAATAAACTGGATTTTTGCTAAGAAGAGACTCCCTTTAAACAAAATATTCCTTAAAAGCGGAAATCGTTGCCCCTGATTAGCCTTAGCGGAAGGCAAATCTGCGACGACACTTTATGAACATGCATTGAGCCCCTTTGTCCTAGAGTGATGCTGATATTATTCCCGTACAAACTATTTCTGTATAGAGCACTTATATTATGTTCGCTATTTCTTCCTCTAGGTACTTTGACATGATTGAGAGCAAGAAAAAGCAGAAGGAGACAGTAGTGTGAAGCACATCAGTATAAGTGTGTTTTCATCAGTAAATATACTTGATTTTAAAGGCACTTCTTGACATGTGCTTTTGAAGGACTGAATAGTAGTCCTTACAAATTGCTTATTTGTACCTGAAAAAATGCTTTAAAATTGCTCAACTATTTTTAAATTATGTCTTATTAAAGAAATGAAGATGTAATATCAAAGTCATATTAAGTATTGTATTGCTTTCTTAATTAAAAAACAAACATCCAATATTACTGTCTGTTCTAGTCAACACAAATCATTTAAATCCAACACTTCAATCTAAAAGGTAACTGAAAACAAACAAAAAAGTCAATAGCTGTTTACTTGTACACAACACTGGAGGAACATGTGATCAAAGCTGCAATATTGGATATTGGTGCTAAGCACAGGCAATATTGTTAATGTTTTGTTGGTGCATTTAATTTGTTGTATTTTATGTTTTTACATATCAAAATTAATGTAATGTTAGTGCATTTAATGTTGTTTTTTGCATTTCATGTTTTTACATGACTGGAAGCTTTGTGACACATTACAAATTCTAGTTTTTAGGAATTATAGTATTTACTGTGCTCCAACTAAAATAAGACTTGAACCGATATGATTTTCAATTTGTGCATTCATATGTTTAAATCTGAACACCTTGTTGTTGAAACAGAAACACAAACTTACCTTTCATTTTCACCTCTAAAAATCTCATTCAAATGGCAAATTCCTAAATATTTGAATGTAAAAAGGAAATATATTTCAGTATACATTTGCCTCGTTTGTATGATTCAAACTGAACTCGGACATACAAGCAGTTTTTGTTGCTAGTTTGCAAGCTCTTTACGTGTAATTCAATGTCAATGTGTTACACAGATTTTTACAAAGTTTGTTGTTTGAAATTGTTGTTGTTTATACATCCCTTGCATTTTTATATGAGTATTCAGTTATATAGAAATTGTTAGAGGTTACTCGCAAGAGCAAAAATGTGGCCGCTTTTTGTACTAAAAAAAAGATTTTGGAGGTAGGTTTCAAGCTTACCTAGCAAGGGATTGCATTTGCTGATGGGCCTGTGGGGTCAAGGTCATTGTTACTAAAAAAAGAAAAATGGTCTCTGATAAAAACCTTGAGTTTGGTTTGAGGTATTGTGCTATAATTTTGTTTGTAGGTAGGTTAGATGTAGACCTTGGTTTCAGAGTAAATTAAATTCAACAAAATTAATTTGTAAACAATAACAAAAATATTGTCTCCTGCCAAAGTCACATTTCTTGTTTAAAGTTATGATTTTTCTGCTTAAAGTCTTCATATACTCTATAACTACTACATATATTCAACATCAAAATGTCTTTTTGGTGATGATATTAGGTGACTGAAAATGTACACTATACTATAAAAGCCTAAGAATAGTCGAGCGGGATGTCTTTGTGAATCTCTTTTCATAATCACAGCTTACGAATTATTCATTAAATGTTTGTATTGTTTAATATAATGTAAGCAATTTATAAAATATAACCTTTATTGTAAAAAAGTTCATAGTTGAAACATAGCATATGTTTTATCTTCTCTTAGAACGGTTGAATCATGATTATATGAATAGTCATGATACCGCTGTAATTATTTGTATATATATTTCCCATCTAATTTTGATTAGTATAATCACATCTTTTTACATCGAATATGGAAGGCAAAATGAAAGTTCCACTGTAAATGTTTTTTTGTGCACTGTTATTTTGCATAATTGCGAATGCATTGCAGTTCAGTGACTGCTATTGAATGTTTATCTATTATTTATCACTTGTAAGCCATTACTTTAGTGAGCTCAAGCTGAAAGCAATAATTTATCGCATATTTTATTTGTTGGTTTATGAAATTGTATGGAAACAATGCCATATTTTTGCTTTTACATGTTTGTTCTTATTTGGAAGAAAATATTGTTTTATCAGGCTGTAGATACTGGCAACCAATATAAGTTTTTGTTATTCCTTCTATAACTTGCTTGTATTTCATTGTATTTTAGTCAGGGGCATTAGTAGTTGCCTGTTTGCCTGAGCCAAGTAGATGCATGTCCAGGCAACTCATTTCCACAAGTTGGTAGTCCAATCACGCTACTAGCTTTTAAGGTTTTTAAGAAAAGCTTGAACCATTTCCCCCCGACAGTTTCTCACTTTATTTTTTTAAAGAATGAAGTCAGCTCATAAATGGCCCTATGCATCGAGTCATGTCAGCAATGTTGTATTGTATGATGGTGTATTCTTAAAATAAAGTATTGGATAAATTGACTTGAACATGGTTCTGGGCTCCTTATTCCTTGCCCAGGCAACAAAAGTACTAAAGATGTTTGCTTGTCTGGGAAACCTACCGCAAAAAGTTAGTTTCTATCCCTGTTAGCAGTAATTAAGGAATGCAACCATGTCTTGAAGCAAACTATGTTAATTTTAAGTTGATTTTTAAGGAAGTTTATAGAATCTGCAGTGTTTTGTATTTTTGAGTGTTAGCTTATCTATATAATGTCACTATGGTTTATGATTAACATAAAAACTCTGTTAAAACGAACCATTTTTGAGTTTTGTCTGACATTTTTTATATTTTAAATTTTAATAATATGTTTAAACGGTTTTAACCCATTCATTAAGATGTGATGTTATCTCAATGTTTTGTGTGTTACGTTTTCTTCCTGTTACTCGTAACAGATAAATGGTTGTGATATTATACATATATCTAGAGTATACAATACAATTTTTTACATGCTTATAAGTATCTCCATGGTCTATTAAAGCATTGAAATTTATTATGTTTTTATAGTTCTTTTACAATGATTACATGATAGTATAATTTATTAGATAAGGTGTGTGAAATAAATGGTGTAAATCATTTTGAAATATATATTGATTTGAAATATATATTGATTTGAGTGCAGTATTGAGCATTGTTTTGGACATTTGTATAAGCTTATGTATAGGCCCAACATGCAAGATTCTAACAATCAACATACTTTGTACAAATGCCTGTTCAGATTATAACTCTGATCAACAAATAGTCCAAAATTGCATGTACATTGAACAATTCTAAACCGTCAAAAAATTGTAAATAAATGAGGAGAAAACTGGCAAAACCAGAACTGTCACGTCTGAAATACTCTCTGCATGCCACTTTTTTACATGGCTTAGACGGTTCCAAACAATACCTACTATACCTATGGGCTGAATTCTTTGCACAATTAACAGTTTACTTTTTTTAAACGACTAGATGACTTCTAAATAGAGTTGGAACTATCAAACATACATTTACTTTTGAAATCATTACAAAAACAAGAGGGCCAAGATGGCCCTAGTTGGCTCACCTTTTTTTTACAAGGCCTTGTTCATTGCTTACTTTACGCACATGCATTAAACCCCCTTTTCACAGAGCGAGGCTCATATAATTGTTGAATGCTCTGAGAAAGTTTCAGGATGAGTGGGTACAAATTGTTTTACTGATGCCACATGAAGAAAATTGGCCCGCCTAATAGGGTCCATGTTTTTTATTGACAGTATCCATATCTCACAAAATTTTAATGTTCTGACCAAGTTACATAATAAGCAATGTGGGATAATCTCCTGTTGAGAAACTTCCTATAGCAAACAAACCGCTCTTCACTGGTCATGATGCAAAACCATTTCCACCTGGGTATCTAAGATATGCAACAATTTAAGGTGAAAGAACTTTTCACTTAAATCAGATTCAAAACTAAGTAGAGATAATGCAACCTTAATTTCATTGTTTGCCCGAGGTTTATTGATACAATGCGTTACAAAAATGCAGTTAGCATTACATTTGGTAAATTTAAATAAATTACAAGGGAGACAAATGCTGTAACACTTATTTAGAAAAAGTACATGCATAAGTTGTTTCCCTTGTTTGCACAATACACTTCATGGTATATTAAACAAGGTTTTTCTATGATTTGACCTAGTGACCTAGTTTCTGACCCCAGATGACCCAAATACAATCCCAATCCAGATTTCATCAAGATAAACATTCTGAGCAAATTTCATAAAGATTGGATGAAAACTGTGACCTCAAGGTTTTTCTATTACTTGACCTAGTGACCTAGTTTTTGACCCCAGATGACCCAAATACAATCCCAACCCAGATTTCATCAAGATAAACATTCTGACCAAATTTCATAAAGATTGGATGAAAACTGTGACCTCTATTGTCTACACAAGGTTTTTCTATTATTTGACCTAGTGACCTAGTTTTTGACCCCAGATGACCCAAATACAATCCCAACCCAGATTTCATCAAGATAAACATTCTGACCAAATTTCATAAAGATTGGATGAAAACTGTGACCTCTATTGTCTACACAAGGTTTTTCTATTATTTGACCTAGTGACCTAGTTTTTGACCCCAGATGACC
>VMBQ01007593.1:0-46245 GCA_007657795.1 Dreissena rostriformis | reverse complement strand
TAGCTTATGAATTTGTTTAAGTTTTGTTTTAGAAGCGCTGGTGTTTTAATATTTGTTTATAATAAACTGCAGAGAAACATTTATATTTGCCTAATTTTATATAAGCCATGCAAAGAGATTGAGTATTCACAGCGTGGGCATACTATTCTCATTGTTCAACTTTAAAATAATATAAACTAATACGCAATTAATCAATAATATTCAAGTCAAATGGCGGTGAAGTTTCGAAGTTTCTGTTACTAATTATATAACATAGTCGCCAAGAAAGAAATAAGTATCACAACTACTATTTCTGTGAATAAATAATGTGAAACAATAAATGGTATATGGTCACTTAAGTATCAAATTGGAGGAATATCGTCAATAACCAACGTGATATTCCTTATTCAAAGCGTGAACATATCCATTTCTACGAAGGCTGATGGACTTTAATATTAAACGATATTTTATCAAATGTTATGCTACCGTTAGACACATTGTAATTGATGTATGTCATAAGTTTGGAGACAATACAAAGAAGCCTCAACAATTAAATCGTTTGACGTGGTTTAAATGACGTGAAGTTAAATACCAACTCTACAACTCTAAAAATCACCACCATTGACCTGCCAAGCACATCATATAAGGACCAAATGTGATAAATAAGCTGGTATATTTAAGACATGCATATATTTGGTGTTTTAATAATACCCTTAACCTTTATTTAAAACATGACAACATCAGCATTTATCAGGTTATTCGATCAAACATGTCATACAGTCGCTTCGTTTCATGCTATGCCCACACTGATTTATTTCGACTCTGAATGGTGACATTTCAGTTATTAGACTGCAAACATTATCATATAAATAACATATNGCCCGACGGTTATAGTTAATGGTCCAATAAAGATTCAATACCTCGACGTTTGTTATTGTATTATTACTATTGAAACGTCGGTTACTGGTAATAAATTGTTTCTTAAATTTTCAATACAGCCAGTAACGCGTTTAATGAAATATGACATGCGTTGAATGCGTTTTAGTTTGCTTCTAACGATTTTAATACGCTTTACGATGGTTACATATAAGGTCTGGTATTATGTCGTTACACAAAAATAAGAATATGAACAGTTTGGTTGTTTGACATTTATTAATTGTGACTTGGTCCTAAACGCAAATTTATTAACAAGCTGTTAATTTTGTTTTATGACATGCTTTTTACTTTTAGATACATACATTTATTATATTGATATGTTAAAAACTGTTATGCACGTCATTAAATCGCAATAAATGAATTGGTTTTGCTTTATCTTCTAGTATGGGGAATGCGAGGAAAACAATTATTTTGTTTTCGTATTTTATTGCACAATATGTTTTGTCATTAATGTTATGTTTATCCTTACAATCAAAATAGTTTTTGTTCTAAAATATAATATTGTCAAGCCCATGTTATAAGTTGTATTGGAACATGACGCCATAGCCGGATAGGACCACGTGGTCGATCTGCAGGCATTTAAGAAAATCCAATGACGTCCGTACTTGTCCATTCTTTGAACCAGCAAGTGGGATTACTTCTGCATGACAGGCGTAGAACAACACTTGTTCAGTTTCGATAATATGTATTTAATGTACTGTAGCAGGACGTGGGTTCATTTTGTGTCAACAAATACACACTTCTATGGGATAGACTATTTTCAAATACTGATAATAATTTTCGTAGTGTACGCGTTCGATTGGATGTGACTTGATTTAATATAACATCCTTCCCAAGTCTATCTTTGAGCTTATACGCCGAAATGTTGTGGCTAGTGCTTAAGTGGAAATGTGAAACTAAGTTCAGAAAATATAATGTTGGCGATTGCGGATTTTTTTTTAGAAAACAGTTATCAAGTAACAGCCTGTATTATATTGTAATATAAAAACTCTAGATGGTATATTGTGTTGCTCAATACATACATTAAACTATGAGTAATACAACGAACGGAACATGGAGTGCGGACAGTGAAACAAGGACAATGGATTCGGCAGCAAGTTTAATAATCGCGATATATTTCATAATATTTGTGTTGGCGGTGATAGGAAACTGTCTTGTGATTCTTACACTGATTCAGAACACGAGGATGCGTACGGTGACCAATGTGTTTCTCCTGAATCTTGCTGTCAGTGATTTGCTGTTGGCAGCATTCTGCATGCCGTTTACATTAATACCAATTCACCTTCAAAATTTCATATTCGGTCCATTCATGTGCGTCGCAATACGGTATGCGCAAGGTAAGCGAATACGCGATGGGTTACAAGAAAAATACTATTGTACTTATTAATCAGATAGCAATTTACTATATGTTGATTATAGTTCCGTGATCCGATAATATTTTTATATTTAGGCTTTTTTTTATTCCACCATCTGTCATAAAAAGGTATATGCAGTATTAACGATTTAATATTCCGTTTTTTGTTTGTTTTTGTTTTAAGAAACAGGACATCACTAATTGGTATTGAAGTTATAAACTCAAAATGTCTGTACATATAAATCTTATATCGATTTGAAAGTTGAGTTGATTAATATAAACGCACTGGTTTTTACTATTTGTTTAAGTTCTCTACATACATTTTATGGTTGATAATTCCGCCAGGACATCTGTCATTTCCTAAATATCTGAGCTTCGGCGGGTATTATTTTCGATTAAAAAAAAAATAAAAGTGCATATTTTAAGCGACTTTAACTGACGAAGTTATACATTAAATAGTCACAGTCGTTATCGATAAAACCTGTTTAATAATCCGTATTTATTGGACAAAAGACTAGTCGCTTTCACTTGTTTACATATTTAAATTTATTACAAGCCAAACACATTGTGGTAATAATAATAAAACAATAACATTATAGTAAATGTACAAAATTTAGACTACTTCTTTGCTAAGTAAGTGGAACAATAATTGATGTGAAAACATATAAATCATCAATTTAATTTGAGAAAACAACCTCTTTAAGTGTATGTGTTTTTAATCAAAACAATTAATCAGATTGAAATAAAATAACCATAATTTACGGAGGCGACATAAATATATTGTCTTGTTCACAGCTTGTCTTTAGGTCTTAACGGACAAATCAACATTCATTAAAATTATTTTCGGAGGCTATGAATAGCCTAGATGTTATAAAAAATAACATTATATTGGAACTGTTTTCATAAATATACGTACGGTAGATGTAATTATAGTCATTTTGTTTTACATAGCGTTTATATTAATCAATAAATTTAAAGTTTAATGAATAAAATAAGGTATTCATGGATTAAGATGTATTGATAAAACAATTAGTTATTGAAAACTAATTACAGTTATAGATTTAAGAACAATGTCATACTGTTTTTGTGTATGATTTCAGGAGTATCTGTCGCTGCCAGCTGCTTTACATTAGTGTCAATATCGCTAGAAAGATACTTCGCCATTTGCCAGCCACTCCATTCTCGCCGATGGCAGACATTGTCACACGCATACAAAATCATCATACTCTGCTGGGTGTTAGCGCTGATTATTGTTCTCCCAATACCCATTGCAACCAGCCTCATTGACTTGGGTCAAGGCCGAATGAAGTGTGTCGAGATTTGGCACAACACGGACTTTGAGAAGGCATACACGATATTTCTTGACATCGTTCTTCTATTTATTCCTCTCTGCCTAATGACCGGATCTTACACGCGGATAATGGTTACATTGTGCACTGGTATAAAGCAAGATGCACAAGTTGAAAGTAAGCACGTTAGTTTGTATCTTAAATTCACGACATGATGCACGTTAAAGCCTGTGTAATATACATTTCAGATATATGAAACGGGTATACATCATAATTTTAGAAAATTAAGAATAACTTAACAGTTCTATATATTTATTTTCGGACAATGGAATTGCGAACATTTATTCGTAGACACTTTTAGTACAGTCAATTGCTTTAAATAACATCATATTTTCCTGTATTTGAAACACATAATTCCAGTGTATGTGATTTCACAATGTGTATTGTAGCACAATTAATGAGAAGTTATTGCCCTTGTCTTATTTTCCAGATTGCTTTCTTACGTTTAAAGTATTTAGTAAGACTTGTTTGTTGGTTGGTGGGCTACTTTGTAGTTTTTTAATAGTATTTCAATTATATCATGACGGTAGGTTTAAGTTTTCCCACTTTCCTAGGCAAGCTTTACCGATATTCGGTTAAAAAGTACTAAGTGCATATAACAATATATAGCCATATACAATACAATTGCATTCGTATTATAACCTTTTAAAACTGACAGATGCCCTTCTTGAATCTGATGATGGAGTAGAATACACGTAGTAAAAATGTCATTATCAACTCCTACACAACGCTGGGAAACACAACCGACTGGCGGACAGTCCAATTATCTGAACGTATCTAACCAGGCGTTCAAATAAAACGAACCTTAAATATGTTTCTTTGCTATTGAATTATACATTGCTTTATTAAACCTCCTTTACACATGTATGTTTGTTTCGTTTTCAGATTGCACGAGTCACTCCATTGTATCCATGCGAAGAAGTTACTCCAAAAAGGCCGAAAACAAAACATGTGGTGGCTTCGTAACAAGACTAGCAAATAAGAATTGTGATAAAAACTATTTGTCCATCCAAATGACAGATATAAGTCCATGCAGTAGCGAAGAATCAACTCCCCGGCGTAAATTCGACACGACGAGGATTATACGTCAAAGTAACCACGAGAGAAGTAGAAAGGCAAAGATTCGTGTCGTTAAAATGTTATTTGTTTTAGTAATTGAGTTCTTTGTTTGCTGGACCCCACTTTACACTGTTCAGACGTGGAAAAGTTTTCACTTAGAAAGCGCCAGTGAAATGATACCAAGCGCCGTTTGGTCAACAACGTTTGTTCTCGCATTTGTTTCTTCCTGTTGTAATCCGATTACCTACTGTTTCATGAACAACACATTCCGGCAAGCATTTGTGAACGCAGTAAAGCGATGTATTTGTTTTAAAAGAGTTGCCAGTGCAACGTATAGACCGAGCACTAGTACCCGACGTCTAACGTGGTTTGACAGTCAGAAGCCAGATGAGACGGAATTAAGTTCAAGAGAGAGGTCGAGGAACGGACTTACGTAATAACTTAAAAAATACTTCAATGGTATCATGCTCTTTAGCGTTTACATATTCGCCACGTATTTATGCGTATGTCCGTTTGTTCGTGTTGTATGTTAGTATTATATTTGTGAACATTTCACATTGTGAGTGGCATTACTGGCATGTGCTGTTGTTCAACATTTCAAAGAAAGAGAACCCTGAATAAAAACCAGAAAAGTATCTTAAAAAGGCCGTTTGGTCAACAACGTTTGTTATCGCATTTGTTTCTTCCTGTTGTAATCCGATTACCTACTGTTTCATGAACAACACATTCCGGCAAGCATTTGTGAACGCAGTAAAGCGATGTATTTGTTTTAAAAGAGTTGCCAGTGCAACGTATAGACCGAGCACTAGTACCCGACGTCTAACGTGGTTTGACAGTCAGAAGCCAGATGAGACGGAATTAAGTTCAAGAGAGAGGTCGAGGAACGGACTTACGTAATAACTTAAAAAATACTTCAATGGTATCATGCTCTTTAGCGTTTACATATTCGCTACGTATTTATGCGTATGTCCGTTTGTTCGTGTTGTATGTTAGTATTATATTTGTGAACATTTCACATTGTAAGTGGCATTACTGGCATTTGCTGTTGTTCAATATTTCAAAGAAAAGGAACCCTGAATAAAAACCAGAAAAGTGTCTTACAAAGGCCATCGGTTCTAAAAAAACAACAAATATCAATGTTTGTCTTAATATGCAACAGCAGGGCAAAGATGAAAGTTTCGTTTCTTCTTAAACCGTTTAAATGTCGAGGAAAATGTGTTAAGGTTTAATAAATCTTCTGCGAGAGGAAAGATTTATATATAAACACCGTTTAAAATTATATCTTCAAGTACACATTTGTATTAACAATGTCTTTGTGCATTTTATGAGTGTGATTGTTTCCAAAAGTTCCATGCCTTCCATGCAAACAGTGTACGTATAACCGCCATAAACGTGGTAAATCATTGTTAGGACCGTATGCGATGTATTGTGTACAAACGTTTAATGTTCAAATGTGGCATTTAATAAAACATCTACACATAAACATTCTCGTAATAAGTAACAGGCCTCTAATAATTCAATCATTAATGTTTATTTTTCTAATATTTTAATTGTTATTAGACGAGCCCGAAATTGCAACTTTTATTGAGGTCAATATTTTTTTTTCCAAAACCTCATGAATAAGACTTAAATTGTTTTTGCCAGAAATACGAACACATAATGTTTCCACTAATATGACAATAACACTAGTTTAATACGATTTATTGTAAGACAATGTAAAATATAGTTTGGTTATAAGTATATGTAAATAAACAGAACTGATTATGCTTTTACCATTCACGTTATGGGAAGATGTACTTCGTTATTAAGAAATGGAAATATATTTTAATATGCAAACATACACGAGAGTGTATACGCTTCCATAAGGTAAACATTTTCGTGGTTTTGTTTAATGCAACTTTTGATGTCAGGGTTAACAGCCTAAATGGTAGACATATTGAAAGAGAAAGTTTGAGTGTTGTATGCGCGTCCGTATGAAAAATATAAATTTGCTCGGTTAAGTCCACCGTAAAAAACATTCTCATTCCCGACTCCATTAATGACTTTTTATGTATTCAATTATCGAGATCCTGTTTGATTCCTTTATCCTCATAATCAAATCAAGGATTTATTATTTCCGTTCCTCGTTTTCCATCGTTAAAATAAATACTGTGGGAGTAAGAACATAATATGAAGAATGTTGAACTTACGATTGCATTAGGGTTAACCTTTTGATATACGCTAAGCTGCGTGGAGGTCTGCACAAATGGTTGTGAGTAATTGGAGAGTATATGTTTGCGTTTCATTTATCCGGTAAAACATATGTAGAAGCGTGCATAACATTAACAATAAATAAGTACAAGCCAGTGATCGCGATAGGACAGGTCATGATTAACAAATGACGCTTCATATGCATTAATAGACAACTCTGAAATAATAACCTTATGTACTGACTTGCCATTTTTAATCAATAAACAAAAGCTGCATTTTAAATCGAAACACTTATGTTTTTAGAAAAAAAAAATATTATCGTATTACCACCATAATGCTTATTATGCTTTAGCTGGTATTACCGGTGGAGTAATTTGGCACGTATCCAATATCGAGTATAATACGCGCTATTTAATGCATTTTTTACAACGAGAGGAATATACCTTAGCAACATAATTTGAATATTATGTCAATTTAAAGGGCAGTGAACTCGAGCATGTGTACAGTTTGTAAGTTGTTGTATTGACAAGAAAGTGTGATAAGATCTCTAAGTCAAGAGTCAGAATGTGTGTTATGTGTTCGTTAGAACGGTGTTGATGTTTTCAAACATCGTGGGATGTAACCCCTTTAATTGTATTGACAAACGACTGTTGAGGTCTTGAAACTGGAATGCAATTAATGTTATTTTGCCTCACTTCACAACTGATCGTCGTCACTTCAATTGTGTTCCGTAAAATAACTATAATTCAATACATTCATTTACCTTCAATACAATAACTGCGCTCATATTTTGAAAATTTACGGGGCTTATATTTTAAGTCGTACAATTCGTTATGTTTCGCCAGGATTTTTGTTAATGCTGATACACAAACTATTTAACTAGTTTTGGTAGCAACTTAAAGAATTAAACATTACATCTACCATTTTCAAGTTAGGTCACACAACCTTCACTTTATTAAACATGAAACAGTTAACCAATCATCATTTTATAAAATAGTATTGAGATTCAGTATCAATTTCAAGTGCAATTCATCGATGATATGTGTTCAATCGGGCATGTATTTAATTTTTATTTTGACCTTGCAGTCAAGGATAACCCATGAAAGTGCAAGCACTTATTTCCAATGGGGTCCTTTGTTTTATTTGCTGAAGAGACAGCGGGTATAAGAGACAGTTTTTTAGATACAAGGAATCCGGGTGCGATACCCTAGCTCTTTGCGAATAGATCCCTTGGTTCTTTTACGTGCTCAGTGTATAGCACCGATACACGCGAGAATTACCTGTTTCATACCAGTACATCTCTAGTTGGGTGGGAAACACTTGAAGCATTCCTGAAATTTCCAGTGCCCCGGCCAGGGATTGAACCCACGACCGCTGGAATGGTAGACCAGTGTTTTACCACTCTTCTACCGACCACCCATAAATACATTCTTATGATTAATGCAAGTTTTTTCAGAAAGTTGTCTAGCACTCGATTAGTTTCTGAAGGTCCGGTAATAATTTCAGCTTTAACACATGTTACCACTGTAATAACAATACATAATTTATTGTATGAACCAGACGTTTTACACACATTTACGGAATTTAACATTATTTCTCCTTTACTTGTGTGCTTCGAAAAATAAAATGGAGAGGATGAGAATTTCACATTGTCACTTACATTTTCTATAAATCAAACGTCTCGGTGCGTCCCTACACTTCCACAAACGTGAAACACGTCAATTTTATTTATGGCGGTACTTAATAAATGTCCATTATAAGGAGACAAGCAACGTATATGACCACATAACATTGCACGGAAACAACTGATGATGTGTTAAGATTGTTTCAGAAAATATTTCAGATGCCCTTCTTATAATCGCACGGACACTTTTCTATAAATTTACCTTTAAGCAAGGAAAATGTATAAACAAATACATATACAATGCTCGTAATGATTGTGCAGTTGAATTGTATTTCAATTGAATTTAAGGCGACTAAATTAATGCCAAAAGTGGCTTGCAATTTGAGACGAGCCAAGTTAAACGCTCCTTATGATTTAAATTCTGTCTAAGAAGACTCGAATCGGGTATTTGTGAGACATATTGCAATAAATGCATGTACTTACTTACATGGCTTATTATATGAAATTTTTGTCTGTCTGTTTGCCTGCCTGCTTCATGGATTATTACATTCAGATGGAAGACATTTTTCAAAAGAACGTTTTGTTTGTAGTTCAATGATCAATTCGTTGTTCCGTCGTGTAATGATGATATATAGCGATAAAAATAGAAAAATATGAGACCATTTGTGTTAACCATGAAAGCACAGAGTCTGATTCAATGAAATTATTCATTTTAATAACATATAATAATCTCGAAGCTTCTTTGTAATAGATGCATCTACTTTGTGGCAAAATGCTTCTGTCGATGTTTGAAATATTTGACGTTATTATTATGAAATGCAATAAACGCTTTGTTTTTTGTTCCGCTAATACAGCCCATACAAAACTGACTTTACCAGCCAACATTAGAACTCACTTGAAGCTGATAGATTTATCACAGCCAATAATAGTTAAAAAGCACAAAGCAATTTACTAACAATTTTCGCCGCAAAGCATGTCCATTAACAACTCAACGAGCGTGATAGTTCAAACAGATAAAATTGTGTTTGTTAACGTGAAAAATATAATTACAATACAAAAATATAGCAATTATAATTGTAGCCTTGCAAGATAAGCAATAATCACCTTTCAATCTTAATGAAGCACTTTTAACAATTGAGTCATGTTCTTCACTAAAAAAGACGTTATTATCCGGTGAATTCGATGGGATTTCATTCACCGTCAATAAAAGAAGTTATTAACAGAAAGTTGATTCCGCGGATTTGCAAAGGTAAAATATCATACATAGGAAGATGTGTGGAACAGTTGAATAAAAATCTTTGTCACAAAATAATAATGTGTGTATCAAACACTCGACGATATGCTGGATGAATATGTAAACAACGCAATTACAGTTCTAGAACATTAAGTATCCGACGTGTCTTGCTTATTAATCGCGTTTGCTTTCAACAAAAGTTTGTAAATGTTGCTTTTTGACAAAAATGTGCCGGTAATGGGCAATGTGATCGACATGAGTTTGACTAAGACGGGTGCATGAAATCAATAAAACACAATATATTACACAAAATAATCTTTAATAATATGAGAGGAAAGCATAAACAATAGATCTAAAGCAGCGATTGAATGCACGACTCTCATCATACGTTAGTACAAGGATTGCGAATTTAAATGTATTCTAATTTATCTTTTGCGCCAATAAAGGCTCTTTGCTTTGCTTACGCTTATGTAAATTATATGTTTTTATTGTTTTTCAAAATAAAGATTGTTTTATCGATACAAATTACAATGTGAAATGGGACACGCCATTTTAAGAAACCATTATTTTGAATCGGCGAAAAAAACAACAAAGAAAAACTCCTATTGCAACTGATATTTTGCGCTGATGTTGCCGCTGTGCTGTTAATGTTACTGCCATCTATAATAACAGCGTTCCATATACGTAACATAGATAAGTAAGTTAAAAAAAAAACTATGTTTCAAATGCATATTTTTAATTTAAGTCAAGCCATATTGCTTTTATATCACATGACTAATTATTCGAATTGATCATCGTTACATTTGTCCCCTTAAGACACGTATCGATAGATATGAAACATATCAAAACATCCACTAACTAACACACATCTTATATTTAGAATGATTTATAATAGTACAATAAAAAGAAAACAAAAAAGGTAGAAAAAAGCCCGGGACACGAACCAGGGACCTTCGGGAGCTAACTCTAGCGCGCTACCACTGGACAACGCAGGCTTTTGATGATCAACCAATTTGAAATTTGTTATATACGTATTTAGCAATGAAAATCGTTACAAACTATTTATTATTTTAAAGATTTTGATTGCTGAAAATCCATATACGAAGTGATATTTAAAACATGTTTAAGTCAGGAGTGTTAGTGCGTTTGTTTAAAAAATATAATGCATACATTATTGATTAAAATAAGGGATTTTGAACACTCTGAACACGTCTCTTTAATACAAAGAAATAAACGATAATTATACCAGACCAAAAATAAACTTTTTCTATTCTTAGAAAGACGATAATGTCTGAATAGTTTGAATTTGTAATAGGAACTAGCTAAAAAATAAGTTTTGATTTTAAAATGTCACGAACAGAAAAATCGAGCCAACGAGGTAGTAGAGGCAAATAAGTAAGACGAATCTGATGTCGACTGTTTTTAGGTATTTCATGACACTCAAATTTAATTACAGTTAGGATAACAGAAAAATGAATTTAATATATTTTTTTTTCAAATTTCATAATTTCACGAATACTTTAAATGAAATGCATAAACCTGTGGCTTATAGTATTTCGCTTTTATGCCAATCATTAATGAGTTGCTTTTTTAATGAGAAGTTACGTTGCTGTAATTACTTCAGTACACAGTTGAAAATGTGGGAGGTAATGGTTGAATTTTACAGTAATCGAAGGTACACTTCAGTTTATATTTATTGAAGAGAAGGAGCAAATAGACTGGTAGACAGTAATAATTCAAAAGACGGTTGTGGGACAGAGCAAGTGTAGATACTATGAATTTGTTTACTCAAAGACAAAGTGAAAATACATGACTGTCACGAAAAAGTGCTAAAACAAACAATACTGTTAATTATTTTCATTGAAAATTGCATTTAAATTGGTCGAAAGTCAATCAATAAATTATTATCTACTACGATATGCATATGACAAGTGAAGAAATGAGACTATTCGATTTCAACAGCTCAATAATAATGATTATTCACGATTTTCTTTGTATACACATTCTGTTTAAAGCTGCTTCAATGCATCCCTGCAGTGCATGATACATCTGGGACATCTCCAACCTCATATTACTGCATATTGAGTGTGTCCTTACAAAGTTGTGCTTTTAAAGCAAAAAGGGGCGGGCAGATCTTACGTAACCAGATAGGGAGTTACACAGGTGTATTGTTGATGGTAACAAGGACCGACATTACATACTCGGATTTAATTGGATGTTTAGGACTTGATATACTAGTATTAAGAACATAAACACCTAAATAATGTGCTATATTATAGACTTAATGAACATTTGTGGGTTTAAATATGCAATATTAGTAGGCATGCAATCACATTTAATTAAAAGTGATAAAGTTCCGTAACAAGGCGTCAATATATGAAATCAACGGGATCAACAACGGAATCATATGATGTAACATTTCTCAGAATTTAACTGTTAGTGCTATACTTGTTTTAACCTTTAGCCCAATTCATTGTGTATTGCATCTTTTTTTTTCATTTAATGTCTTTCATCAACTCAATGTGAAGTTATAACAAAACGAAATTCGTGTGCAAGAAAAAATGATTAATCCAGAAAAAGTATATGGCAGTTTTTTTTGGTAACAATATTGGGTTCTTTATTGTACAATTGAAAGAAAAGCTATGTTTCAGCGTTCAATTTTGATGTATCGTGAAAGCACCTTAAGCAATTTAGTAGCATTTTCGCCGGAGCATATGAATTAATTAACGGAGATGAATTCAACAGGATTGCATTCATGACAGTTTCATGAATAATGCATTTGCTAAAACACATTTCTCATTAATTCAATTGGTGTTGTGTTATACTCAGTTCTTAGCCAACGAAATAAATAAAAAAAAATATTGTATAGATGTGGAAACTGCTAGAGGTAAAACATCTACGATAGATTTATACAATTTGAAAAATGTTCCGTAAATGCTAGAACGTATCCAAACTACGGCTTCATTTGTTCACATAATCCAATTAACATTTATGTTTTATAATCTGGTGACTTCGAGAACATACAAATTAATGACTGAGTATCAATATCTTGGAGTTCAATCAATCAAGAAAGTTAAGTAAAGTTGTTTTTACGGATGTGCCTCACATATTTATGGTTATTTACAGCGCTACTTAAAGACAGGTCATTATTCAGTTGACGTATTTATTCGTCTCCATTAGACAAACGAAGAATTGTGCAGATGTTTGTGAGAAAACGTGTGTAAACCATTTAGCTTGTCCATACTCAATTACGATGAACATATATTGTGGAGTAATTTGGTGTTTTGCTCAATACATCTTTTTTCAGACAGAAAAATAAAAGTAATAGTATCCCATAATTCTTTTTGACATTGAATCACATCATCAGTATCAAATTCCAAAGCATAGTATTTTTCCTTACATAAAGAAATTCAGTCACGCTAAAGCGGAATCTTCCAAAACATAATCAATGGTATGGTTGTGCAGGAACTAGTACATTATGTTAATACAAGCAAAACACAGGTGTTGGGATGAAATGTGTCATTGTATTGCGTGTTTAAGTTAATTTTCTAAGTTTTGTTTTCATTACACTCACATTACGGTCATCAGTAATTTTACAAATTTCATAACTTCACGAATACTTAAAATGCATTAACTTCCATTCAATGTTATTTGTGTAGATTATGTTCTCATGACCTTCATTGCTACGTTATTACTACCAGACGCGTGTATCAATTGTAGATAAGCATAAACTAGGACAGTACAAACAAACATGACAACGCACTCAACACGCGGTAATTGTGTTTTCTGATTTTGTGAATGCCATAGGTTATCTCTGCAAATATTGAAATTTATTTACATCTTGAACAAAAAAGGTATTAGATCTTTAACCAATTTTGTTAGAATACGCTGCCGCGTTAAATTCCAATTCAAATACTTACAAAACCTAGATCAAAATCGTAATACAACACATGTGTAAACACTTTATCTTATTTTGTAGTTGTATATTAAGTTGATAAATAAATGATAGTATATGCAGAGAAACTATTGATGAAATATGTCAGGTCTCAATGTCAAAGATTTAGGGACAAAATTGGATAGATTTCGTACACTGTTTTCATTATCAGTCAGTAAGAGGTCAATAAACTTGATCATGTGTGTGTTCTTCCAATACTATGTTTTTATATACTTCTACGTAAATAAATAAACATCGGGCATTCAAGTATAAAAATGAAATTCGACCCAAATAACGTTACAGTGTTTGTATTTTCTGTTTTGAAACGGTAACTGTTCAGGCTTGTGCCATGTCCCTGCTTGCACTAAAAGTATGTGGGCATATACCCTTAACGAGTTAAAGCATTTCTAAATGTTTAAATATTTACTGTATTAAACTATGGTTCGAACTTAAAGCTACTGTAAAGGCTGTACCGCTGGTCGTGTTTTTATTAGGTTATGTACTATATGCAGAGCTTAGATATTATATCTCGAGGAATTTGATTTTACACATAAAATTACGATGCATTTCGAACATTTTTGATGCATCTCTGTATTGTCAGTTACGTCTTGTCCCGGTAAAGTGCATTGCATTATTTCATGTTTATTATATTGATTTTATGTGGAGTGTGGATTTACCTATTTTCCAAACACTAAACATTGCATTAAAACATGTCTTCTTCGTGCATACAATAATGGAGCATATTCCAATTGTATTACCTTTATTAACAATTGAATATTTCTCAATGTATTGTATACGTTTTTTTTATTACATACTGTGTCAAAACACATGCGATAAACAACTTGTCAAAACATCGTTGATCAATTTATCTAGTCGAAATCGTACTTGTTTTTTAACCACATATAGGAGAGTTTCTTGCATCAACATAACAACAGTTATGTTCACCAAATCAATTTGGTGGGTTTTATAATACGTTTAACATGCATAGGGTTAATTTCAGACGTATTATTTTGAATTGGTAAGTATTACAAAGTTTCAATTGATGTCTGACATTATTAATTATTCCTCAATATTATGGCAGAGACAACTGAATGTGCCATTGTGTAAAAGCTATTTTCGCCCATTTGGTAAATATTAGGGACCACAGTAATTACTTCCTCTGATTGCATCGGAATCGTTGTGATATCGAGATTGATTATGATGTGTTTCCTCTTCAAATTAGGCTTTGTTCTGGTTTTTATAAAATCTTTTTTATGACGTTTATTTGGTGACTTAAATTTTGATTCTTTGGAATGTTGTTTTTTTCTCAAAAACTATTTTATTTCTATGTTTGCATCTGTTATTTGTTTTTTCAGAAACAGTTTCAATTATAAATTATTTAATTTAGGTGTAGTGTTTATTTTTATTTTTTTGATTGATATACACTGTTCTGGCTTGAGAGGAGTTAAGATGTATTATAAATTTCTTTTTCATGTACACATGGAGGCTGTCTGAATGATTCTTGCGATGTGAAGTCGCTCTTTTATAAAGCAGTTAGGTCAAACGGGTACATTCCTGTCCCCTTGACAGAAAATTCGACGTTCTGGATTGACAAAGTAGAAGTATAGGCTGATAATGTCATAGCTGCAAAGTAGGATTTTGGTGGAAGAATTGTCTCTCATGAAACCGCTGAAGAGTCTGTAATTTATCTTCTGCAAAGACCCAGGAAACCAACCTTTAATAGCTGCAATCCATGACAAATATTAGAGTTTAACACAAAGAGTAGAACAGTGTTTGAATTAAGCTCACTCATGAATGTCGATGTTTTGATTTTCGTGCCGAACCTAACAACTAAACCATTCTGGTGCCAACCACGTACTCTATTTGTCATGCTTCATAAAACGTCTTAAAAAAATCACGTGAATAAAATATGTATTCTTCCAAACATTTTTTACTATCATAGAACTTTCTGGAATAGTACAGTGTACTATTTTTTTTAGATACAAGAATATTGTACTGTTACACGACAAAAGTTAATTTATTTAGGTCATCAATAATTGGAAAAGAAAAATATCTGCCGATGTGTCGTGTATCTCGTAAATCTGAATAAAACTGTTTTTTTGAAAGTACATATAATCCCCGAGAATATATAGTTTGTACAAGACATTACAGACTTTATAAGCTGATTTCACAAAAGCATAAGTAAAACCTTCTAGGCATCGGTATATCCGNCTGTCTCTATTTTAAATATCATTTCAAAGATACTTGAACGTGTTGTTTATGACCAAGTTGAAAAGTATTTTCAAGATCATGACTTATTGTATAAATATCAGTCTGGGTTTAGGAGAGGTTATTCCACCGACACATGTCTTATTCACTTATCTGACTTCATTAGAGGTGAAAATGATAAAGGTAATGTTGTAGGCATGGTTCTTTTAGACTTACAGAAGGCTTTTGATACCGTGGACCACTCGATACTTTTAATGAAACTCCGTGCTTCTGGTCTGGGAGATGATATAACAATGTGGTTACAGTCATATTTGTCTGACAGGAAACAGCTTGTTGATGTGTCTGGCACCTTTTCGTCGTCAGAAAACATTTCCTGTGGTGTCCCCCAGGGCTCCATTCTTGGTCCCTTGTTATTTTTAATCTACGTAAATGATATGTCAGCTGTTGTTAAACATAAATTACTCTTGTATGCTGATGATTCTGCCATTTTAGTTTCGGATAAAAGTATATCTACGGTTGAGAAGATGCTTAGTGATGATTTAAAGCAAGTCAGTGAATGGTTAATTGACAACAAACTGTCATTGCACCTAGGTAAGACCGAATCAATTCTGTTTGGTTCACGGCAGAAACTCAGGTCACAATCCTCTTTAAATATTTCATGTGATGGAACACCCATTTCATCTACATCATCAGTCAAGTATTTAGGGGTTACAATTGATCAAAATTTGTCTTTTACTTCTATGGCAGAGTCAGTCATCAAGAAGGCCAATGCAAGGTTAAAGTTTTTATATCGAAAAAAGGAATTTTTATCCACAGATACTAGAAGGCTTCTAGTCATGTCTTTAATTCAGTGCCACTTTGCCTTCAGTTTCTCTGTTTGGTACACTGGTTTAACTCAAATGTTAAAAAACAAGTTACAGGTCACCCAAAATAAACTGATCAGGTTCATATTAAATTTACATCCTAGGTCTCACATTGGTAAAGAACATTTTACTAGATAAGAATACTAGGTTCAGCGTTAGAACACAGTCAGACTCACCTAATACCGATCTTAACATGCATGATTGCAATAGGTTTGCCATTCCAAGGGTCAAGGGTTCTGGCAAAAAGTCATTTGCTTTCAATGGGTGTACTCTCTGGAACTCTCTTCCTCAGCATATCAGAGATGCCAAAAGTATCTCATCTTTTAAACACAGTGTTAGGGAGCATTTTTAAGCCAGATAGATTTTTAATATGCATCTCTTTAAGATTTCTTACTGTTGATTTAATTTGAATGTTAATATAGATAGATTTATTGTGTCTTATCTAGTTGCTGTATGATTATTCTTTAGCTTGGCCAATAATGTTATGTTAATTTTTAAACACTTAAATTGTGATTACTTCTTAATAATGTCTAGTCTAGAACTTATCAGAATATATTCTATGCATTTAGATTAGTGTAACTTAAATATGTCATATGCCTTTCATTATTATTTACTGTGATATTACTATATACTGTGATATAAAACGTTGTCTCCTATGTCATACAATATTATAACTAAAGGACCACAATGGAAATAAGGGTTTAATTGCAAACCCTTTATTGTGCAATCCTTAACGTATAATGTTGATTGACATGGCTTTGTTTATACATTCAGGTTGTTTTTATTACTTATTGTGTGTATATAACATGCTGCCATGTAAATCTATGCATTTTATGTTGAAATAAATCTATATACGAAGTGATATTTAAAACATGTTTTAGTCAGGAGTGTTAGTGCGTTTGTTTAAAAAATATAATGCACACATTATTGTTTAAAATAAGGGATTTTGAACACTCTGAACACGTCTCTTTAATACAGAGAAATAAACGATAATTATACAAGACCAAAAATAAACTTTTTTATTCTTAGAAAGACGATATTTAATACCGTTAAAGAATAGTCATTCTTAGAATAAGCAAAACTTTCAGGGACATGTCGTGATATCTCATTTCTCACAAAATCTATATAAGGATATAATGTCTGAATAGTTTAAATTTGTAATAGGAACTAGCTAAAAAATAAGTTTTGATTTTAAAACGTCACGAACAGAAAAATCGAGCCAACGAGATAGTAGAAGCAAATAAGTAAGACGAATCTGATGTCGACTGTTTTTAGGTATTTCATGACACTCAAATTTAATTACAGTTAGGATAACAGAAAAAGGAATTTAATATACAAATTTTACACATTTCATAATTTTATGAATACTTTAAATGAAATGCATTAACCTGTGGCTTAAAGTATTTCGCTATTATGTCAATCATTAATGAGTGGCTTATTAAATGAGAAGATACGTTGCTGAAATAACTTCAGTACACAGTTGAAATTTATGTACTATATATACTATGTTTTTATATAATTCTACGTTAATAAATAAACATCGGGCATTCAAGTATAAAAATGAAATTCGACCCCAATAACGTTACAGTACTTGTATTTTCGGTTTTGAAACGGTATCTGTTCAGGCTTGTGCCATGTCCCTGCTTCCACTTAACGTATGTGTGCATATACCCTAAACGAGTTAAAGCATTTCTAAATGTTTAAATTAAACTATGGTTCGAACTTAGAGCTACTGTAAAGGCTGTACCTATGGTCGTGTTTTTATTAGGTTATGTACTATATGCAGAGCTTAGATATTATACCTCGAGGAATTTGATTTTACACATAAAATTACGATGCATTTCGAACATTTTTGGTGCATCTCTGTATTGTCAGTTACGTCTTGTTCCGGTATAGTGCATTGCATTATTTCATGTTTATTAGATTAATTTTATGTGGAGTTTGAATTTACCTTTTTTCCAAACTCTAAACATTGCATTAAAACATATCTACTTCGTGCATACAATAATGGAGCATGTTCCAATTGTATTACCTTTATTAACAATTTAATATTTCTCAATGTATTGTATACGTCATTTTATTACATACTGTGTCCAAACAAATGCGATAAACAAGTTGTCAAAACATCGTTGATCAATTTATCTAGTCGAAATCGTACTGGATTTTAACAACATATAGGAGAGTTTCTTGCATCAACATAAAAACAGTTATATTCACCAAATCAAATTGGTGGGTTATATAATACGTTTTAACATGCAAAGGGTTAATATCAGACGTATTGTATTGAATTGGTAAGTATTACAAAGTTTCAATAGATGTTTGACATTATTTATTATTCCTCAATATTATGGCAGAGACAACTGAATGTGCCGTTGTGTAAAAGCTATTTTCGCCCATTTGGTTAATATTAGGGAACCACAGAAATTACTTCCTCTGATTGCATCGGAATCGTTGTGATATCGAGATTGACCATGATGTGTTTCCTCTTCAAATTAGGCTTTGTTTTGGTTCTTATAAGATCCTTTTTATGACGTTTATTTGGTGACTAAAATTTTGATTCTTTAGAATGTTGTTTTTTCTCAAAAACTATTTTATGTCTATGTTTGCATCTGGGTTTTTTTTTCAGAAACAGTTTCAATTATAGTTGATTTTCTTTAGGTGTAGTGATTTTTTTTTGGATTGATATACACCGCTCTGGCTTGAGAGGAGTTAAGATGTATTATACATTTTTTTTCATGTACACATGGAGGCTGTCTGAATGATTCGTCTTTAAAAAAATCTCGCGAACAAAATATGTATTCTTCCAAACATTTTATACTATCATAGAACTTTCAGGAATAGTATAGTGAACTATGTTTTTAGATACAAGAAGTTTATTCTGTTACACTAGAACAGTTTATGTATTTAGGTCATTTATTACTGGAAAAAAATATCTGCCGCTGTGTCGTGTATCTCGTAAATCTGAATAAAAACTGTTTTTGGAAAGTACATATAATCCCTGAGAATATGTAGTTTGTACAAGACATTACAGACTTTATAAGCTAATTTCACAAAAGCATAATTAAAACCTTCTAGGCATCGGTATATCCAAATCATCGGTAGACTAGTGTATAGAGATCCGATTATTGGAAAGGTACAGTAAATACAGTAATTTAAACCGACGTACATTGGAATTGTATTAAAAAATGAACATAACATACAGTATTAGGACAAAGGTTGGTGTAAAGTAATCATCTACGTTACAGATTGCGTCCCATTCATTTAATAACGTCTCATTGATATACAAATGAACTCCTCTTCTATTTAATTCACCTTCAGAACATATACTTTTCGGTGAGTAAATGGTTTTAGAATATATCATATATTACGTGATAGAGCTGTAGTTTTTTTTTTATCAATTGAAGCTCTTTAGAAATTCCCCAGCAGTAGACCTTATTGAATAGTCATTAAATTTGGAAGCCAATGTAGTATTTTTGAAGTAATTACACTGCCAGTAAGGTATCAGTAGAGAAAAGCGCTTATATATACGTTAGTTTCAAAGTGTGTGGTTTTTTTTAAAAATTAATTAGCATGTCAGAGTCCATTAATTGACGAGATGGAGTCAATCTATAATATAGAAGCAGTTCGTATTTGCTTACATCAGGTATTTGAGCAAGCAGTTGTAACTCTCCTGGGAACCGTATTTATAACCAGAGATGATATTTCTGTTCGCTATACTACGACCAATTACATAACATTTTTGATAACCTTAACTTTAACAAGTAGAAACACAATACACGACGTTTATATCATATATGTAAGGCTTAAACATGTAAATGATTGCTGAATAACAAAGCCAAATTAAATCGAATCAAAGAAATTATGCGACAAATTAAGATTTGTTTATGTCGGAAATTAATGAAAATTGTAATAAACTACCTGTGTTTATTTGCAGCTGGCTTGTGACTTCATACTTGACATGTTACATGAAACCAAGTTGCTTGAAATAAGTGTGTGTGATTGAAAATGACTTGTGCGTCGACGTTTGCTATGTTTTACCTTGTTGAGGCTTCTCTACGTGTAAAACTACACAACAAATAAATACATCAAATTGTATATTGTCTAAAAGCTATGTTCTTAATTGTTTGTGACAAGTTAGTTATAGTTATTTCTAAATAATTATTATTCGTGAATTAGAAGATATATTCTAAATTGTAGTGTACTGCATAATAAGGGAAATATGGCGTTTTGATTACAGTTAGGATACAAGAAAACGGAATTAAATATACAGTTAATTATTTTGAAATAATTTCATATAAAATTGGTTTGCTGTATGCTCAATTAGCAAATATTATATTTCGTTTCTCACGTGAAATGTTTATGCGCAAGTAAGCTTTATTTTTTGATAACCTTAGATTCTGGAATTACGTCGACTCGCTTTTAAATAACAACATAAGCGAAAATCAAGTCACACATGTAACCTGTTGCTATATGTACAAGACAATAAATTACAATAAGTATTTCAAGAATGTTGTCATGTTTATAAACACATTATGTGTGTGCGATTGCGTGCGTGTGTGTGTGAGAGCGTGCGTGCGTGTGTATGTGTGTGTATGTGTGTGTTTGCGTGCGTGTGTGCGTGATTGCACTATTTATTACATTTTAGACCACATGAGAAAAAAATAAAAAGTCAAAGTTTGCCTTTCATGAAACGTCATATTTTGTTTTCTAATTTTAAGTACATGTACATACATCAGCTGCGTGTAGGGAACAGCAACACATATCTTTTTTTTTGTATATAACTCTCTCAAAAAGCTCTTTTTGAAATAATGATATTAACTTAGAACTCGCAAATGTCTTTCAAATATAAATGTCTACATTAATTGCAAATATAAATCACTTTATCTTCATAAAATAATCGGCATTTGCGACATTTTTATGAATATAATTGGAATGTATTTTCCTTAATGCATTTTCATAAAATCATACGGTATTTTGTAATTGTGAGCTATGAGGAAACATAATTATTCAAACATATTTGTGTGGCAACTATAGTCATACATCTGAGATATTGCTAACCAACGTTTGACACATATCCTTTTATTGCTCTCATTAAAATTAAAATCGATATATTAATCCAATCCCTTTATGAATATAACGTCTAATTGTTTATCAATACTTTCACCGTAAAACACTCAGTAAAGTTAGCGTTGTTTGCGTCATTGAAGTATCTACGTTAGTAATTTACAGCGTTGCTGAAAGAAGCTCCATTATCGATTGACGTAGTAACTGGTCTTCATTAGATAACAGGAAGCATTTTACAAATATTTGTAAGATCAGTTCCGTAAATCTTTAAGCTGTTCATCACAATATGCAAGGACGTTCAGTTAATGCGATTTAAACTTGTTGATAAAGTTTATTAGTTTTGATTGCCAGTTGGTGTATTAGTTGGGTCAATATATGAAAAACAAATATATCAACCCCCAAAAATTTCTACAAAAGGTATTTAACTGATCCTGGTAGGGCTGGAGGTCCTTTATAACATATCAAAAGTTTACCTCAATTGGACCTACGGACAAGTTGTTTTTCAAGATAAGGCCGCCAAAACCTATATATGATCATACCTTTGTAAGTATCAACTCAAATTGGGTGATTTTGGTGTCTATTCCTAGGTTTTAGGGATCAAAGAACACATAACGATAATCAGCATTAGTGTAAGGTTTTTAAATTACACAGAAATCCAACATTGCATCCACAATGGCAGTCAAGATGGCGGCCAAAAACCTACTTATGATGATAACTATGTAACTATCCACTCAAGTGTGATGATTTTGGTGTCTATACATATGTTTCAGAGGGCAAAGAACACTAGGAGATAACTAAAAATAATGTTAGTCTATGACTCAACATAGAAATTCAACATGGCGTCCAAATGGCGGCAAACATAAAGACCACAAGTTTATAACTACTGACTCAAACGTGATAATTGAGCAAGTGAGCCATTGTAAGGTAAGTCGCATATGTTTTTCGACATCGCACTACCAAGCGACAAACGTTTCAGTGCAGTTTTGACTAAACTAGGGTCTAGACCTTTAACCTGGTTTTAGTCGGCTGCAGAGGCTCATAAGCCTAATTGAAAAAGCTTTTCAAAGAAACCCTATAAAACCACATGTTGCACTGGTTAAAACACCTGTTTTCAGAAAAGATAATTGTTCAAGCATTGTTAGATTATAACGTCATTACTCTTTTTGTGTCTAAGCATACATGTCCTGTTTGAGACTTAGCCTAAGCCTGATAAAAAACGTTTTGAAAAGTTTGCCTCCCTTGAAGAAAAGTTCACCATTTGATTTGCATTGAAAATAGCAGACACAAATTCTTGCCTATGATCGATATGTACTCCCGGGACAAATCGTGCATTCTGTCAACAGTAGACGTTGTTTGCAGCCTTGCCATGAATCACAACATTCCCACAATTGTGAGGTTTGACCAACAATTGTATGGTTTAAATGAATTCAAGAAAAATGTCATAATTTTCGTTTCGGCGGGAATACTTGTCGTTAAGCATTCTGTCGTGTTTTCCCTTTTTGAACTCGCTTCACGACATAACGACAATGCAGAAGTGCCAACACGTCAAATCAAATCGACGAACAAACGAGAAATATATGTGTCGTATTGTCGTCCTGGCGGGTATGAACTTGTCGCCTCTGATTTTCGTTCTAGTTTGTTTGCGGGTTTGAAGGGCAGACACGCCGAGACGCAAACATGACATGTTCCTTCATTCGTCGTTTTGGCGGATATAGTTGTCGTTTTGGCGTGTTGTCCTTTTGTCGCTCTTGAAACCATCCACACACAAAATAGAATTCAACAACAATTATATTAAGTGATGATAATGTTAAATTTTAATTGTGCAAAGAAGCAAATGAAATTGTAAATTACAATTGAATTTATGAGATTGGAATTCCGCATTCCAGAATTCAGTCCTACCTTATTTTCTCAGAAGGAATATAATTTGTATCATCATCACCATCAGCATCATTATCATCATCGTCTTGTTCTGCATCATCATCACCATTATCATCCATATTGATCATCATCACCATGATAACTCATATGGGAACCATGAGAATTTGATTACCTTCACTGTTCCAACGTGTACACTTCGTTCAAAAGAAATATTTTGGTATGTTTTATTTAAATTCTTTTTATAGAAACCTGATTTATTTTTCTGTACATGCTTCTATACATAAACAACATTCAGGTATAGATGTAAGAATCAGCACACTATAACTGCTATTAACCGTATCTGTTGTACACAAACATATCAGAAAAACAACTCCATTCATTATCCATTGTTATAAACATCACTCATAATATTCTGATCGGTAGAAAACCGCGTTTGTGCATTTCAATTACAATAGGATTGCGAATATGATGCACCCACAAAGATATTGTTTTTCCTTCGCTCTGCGAGTGTTTTTCCTGTTTTTACATCAAACGTGTATGATTGTTAAATCGCACTTATTTGAGGCAGATAATATCAAAAACATATCGCGTTTCTTAGTCTATGCATTCATTCGTTTTTAATGCAATTGTGATCGGACACGATATATCAAAATGTTGTTCAAAGAAACATATCCTTTTCCATTTAGCATCAGAATCAAGTCACGTTTATATCAATCATAAACTGTTGTAATATAAACTTCTTTAATATTGTTATTGTGTATAAGTTTATTTTTGAGGAAACTCGCCCTTTAAAAAGCAAAATTTATTTATTCACAGAGTTCAGCAATTATTCTGTTTTAGATGGAAGTAGTACATCTGTACTTTCCTTGACTTGCTCAACATTAACTGTGTTCTGAATGGTTGAAAATTAAATTGAGAACACTCTCTACGCTAAACTCTGATATGTGGTCAATGTTTTGACCATCTTTGCTTTATTTTTGAGACAACTGAAGACATTATTTATCGCCAATGTCTACTCAGACGCTTGATGATAAGTTAAAGATCTTCAAAGAAAATCCAGTTTGTGTCATTCTCACCCTCTACCAATTTTTAGTTATTCCAGATCGGTGTTTGAGATTCATGGTGTCTCTTTTTGCTTAATCTACCCTATTATAAATGCAATTAATAACGTATATAGCTTACTTAACTTGTTCTTAAAAGTACTAGAAGATTCTGACGTGAATAATAATGGCGATAATGGTCAATCTTCATGATAATGATGACGACGACGACAACGACGACGACCACGACAATGACCACAACGACGACCATGACGACGACAACGAGGATTCGGATAAGGAGGGCGAATAGAATTTAATGAAATTTAATTTCTTTTAAAGGTTGTCTATTATTAACGAGCATTCATTGTAGGCCGTACGTGTTGTCTCTGTTGAGCGTGTGCGGACTGCACATACTTACATCGGACGAGACCTTACGCACATGCAGTAAGACCAGTTTTGAAGAACGAGGCTCATATGATTGGTCCGTGTATGCGCAAACTGAAAAGAGTGATGTGCTGAATAAAGCACATTTCTGTTTAACTCGGCCTTACAACCTGTTTGCAGTGTATAGGAAACACTTGTTGAGACATCAACAAGATGGATCAGTGATTATGTACACAAGTTTCGCATTTGTAAGCATGCAAAACATATTCATTGTTATACAGTCTTCAAGTAAATGGCACAATACTATATCTCTGACTATGATTAATGATTTCCAGGATTGTGTTTCTAAAGGAATTACAATAAAATTCTGTTTCTTCCATAACGCTGCACCTCAGAATAACCACCCATCGACATAGAGCTTCACCGCAACGCGTTGCCAATCATTAGAATGTATTGGTAACACAAACAAGCTCAATTACTAATTCGTAGAAGACTGTGCACATTTTGTTAAGATTGTATATTGATATCTACAAATGTAAGCAACATATTAAGGCTCCGTTTTATGCGTCGGAAAATATACAATATTATGTGTTTATATCAATACTCACGAAACGAAAGTTATATTTAAGCGAAAACTATGGAGTTTCCCTTTGTTTGTTTNGGGGGGGGGGGGCGGGTATTTAATTTATGCGAGAGTGTCTTATTTTCATAATCAGGCCTTATCAAACAATGCTTAACGAATGCAAACTATGTTCTGTTCATGACCATATCAATATTGTTTAAACAATTTTCAGCCCAAACACAGAAATAATATCATCCGTTTTATTGATTTAGAGATACATTGGTGATATTACAAAAAGGTTAATTGTTTTTGTTAAGGATATCACATTAAAACAGAAAATGTATTGCATGCTAATTGTTATACCACATCTGTGTCGTTTTTGTTCCTTTCTTCGAACGATTAAATATACATGCGTGCAATATAATAGTTGTAGACTTTTACTTGAAGTATTGAAATGTATCACGTTAAGGTCATATGATTAAGGTTGTAACATATTGTTGTGTTTGGGTTAGCAACGAAGTGTAACGCATATAATTTCAGTGGCTACTTTATTACCATAGAACGATAGAAGCACTCAATGCCTAACAACTAACTAACACAGATCAGAGGTCAACATGCAATTATGTAGAACATGGGGCGGGGCGTTGCTACGCTTCATTTAACAAGTGCGTGGCGTAGCGGCATTATCTAAATACACAACAATTCTCCCTTTTTAATTTCATTGATCATACATGTAAATAAAAATGAACTTACATACACATGCGTTTACATGTAAAATTCAATGTACACGATTCTAAGCATTAGAATGATCAATCAATAAAACCTTGGCCATTTCAAGTTCATGACCTCTTTTAACTAATCATGACCTTTTTTTCATTATAGGGTGTAATTTAAGAACATTAGTTAGCGTCCAAATTCGGCACAGGTTGTAAAAACAACCGATAACCTGTCTTTCTCTCCTGCCAACTAAAGTTAATGTCTTTATGCCACTATAACACGTAATTGGCTTAACATTAAAACATCAGTGTCATGGGTACAGCAGGCGTTTGGGCGGTCTTCTATTGCGTAATGGGTAGCGTCTTTCTGGCAATCGTAAATCAGTATCATTACTACGATTATCCCGGGACTCATTTATTTCCATCGACATCGGTGCCGGCTGAAGTTCACTGACATTTGTGTTCGCGGCATTTGAAGTAGTTTCTAAGGGTGTGAGAACCGGTAAATTTATACCAGAATCATTCTGAATTTCCGTGGCGCGAAGCTGATCAACATGGCGTTATCATGTCATATTATTCCCGATATCTACTTTGTATAAAAGTGGACCATCTCGAGAAACTATTTACCCAGGTATCCATTTTTCCCTTGAAGTAGGTCTAAAATCTCGCGCTAAGACACGTTGGCCTAATTCAAATTCGCGATCTTTTCTATTGTCAGCCATTGACAATTTCATTTGACAATTAGTGATTCGTGTCTGTGTGTCGGGTATCATCAAACCTAGTTTACTGCGCAAATTCCGACCGAAAACCAGTTTTGCAGGAGTTTACCCCGTCGTACAATGTGGCGTATTACGATATGCCAACAAGACAGAGTTAATCTTCAAATTGAAATCGGTGTTGTCATGCATTAATGCGCGCATTACAGATTTGAAAGAGCCATTGAACCTTTCCACAAGTTCATTTGTGGACGGTTTTGCTACCGCAGTTCTTATATGACATATCCCGTTTCTCTTCATTAACAGAGAAAATTCTTCAGATGTAAATTAACAACCATTGTCTGATACTAATTGCTTGGGCAAGCCGTATCTGGCGAATATTGTACGCAATTCTTCAATTGTTCTTTCGGAAGTTATCAATTTAATTTCAATGACTTACGGCCATTTAGAATGAGCATCTACGATAACCAAAAGCATGCGTCCAAGAAATGGACCTATAAAATCTACTTTTATTCGCTCCCAACTTGACGTAGGCCACTCCCACGGGTGTAACTGAACTTTCGCGGGCGATTTCTGTTGCATCTGACACGGTACACATCGTTTAACAATTTGTTTGATGTCAGTGTCAATGCCAGGCCATCAGACGTAACTACGTGCTAATGCTTTCATTTTAACGATACCTGGATGGCTGATGTGCAATAACTCTAGCACACGTTCGCACATCTTAATGGGGATTATCTCCCTTATGCCCCACATTAGGCATCCGTGGTGGATTGCTAATTCATCCCGTAGCGTAGTAACCTTTCAAAAGAGGGTCATTATCATTGGCATTTCAACATTGTTGTACTTTCCTAAATGCACGTGACATAACGCGTTCCGCCTAGTTTCACGGCTGATTTCCGCGCTTGTGACTGGGATTTGTTCTAACTGAGAAGTGTAGAAAACATCTTCAACCGAAATTTCTTCACCCTTTTCCTTTGACGGCGCGGGTAAACGCGACAATCCGTCAACATTAGTATGCATTTTAGTACTTTTGTACTGTATATCGTAATCGAATCCAGAGGGAAATAAAGCATATCTTTGAACGCGTGCGGCAGTCGTTGCCGGAATGCTTTTGCTGGGGCTGAATACTGAAGTGAGGGATTGGCAATCAGTAACCAATGTGAACTTTCTACCATTGAGTTATGGGTAATACTTTTTTACTGACCAATAAATTGCCAATGCTTCCCTATCAATTTGAGCATATTTCCTTTCAGTTTTGGTAAGTGACCTTGATGCGAACGCGATCGGCTTTTCTGAGCCATCTGGCATAACGTTTGACAATATACCGGAAATACCGAACGGTGAGGCATCCGACGCGAGCCTAACTGGAAGTTCCGGGTGTTAGTGTGTAAGAACAGGTTCCGTAGTGAGAAGTGTTTTCGACTGTTTGAACGCGCTCTGGCATTCTTTTGACCAGACGAATTTTCGATTTTTCTCAAGCAACGCGTTCATGGGTTTTGTTACGGTCGCGAGATCTGGCAGAAAACGATGGTTATAATTGTTTACCCCGAGATATGCCCTAAGTGATGTAAGATCACTTGGAGGTGGTGTATTCAATACCGCCTCTACTTTATTCTTACACTTCCATAAACCTTGTACGTCAATTTCATGACCACAGAATGTAATCCTTGGCACAAAAAAACTTACACTTGTCCTTATTTACTTTAATTCCATATTGCTGTAACCTACACAACACCTTTTGTAAGTTAACCAAATGCACATTATCACGTTGACCAGTAATCACCATATCATCCAGCATGCACTGCACCCCAGGGATTCGTTTAAGAATTTGGTCCAGTGTGCGTTGCTATATAGCTGGAGCAGAAGAAACCCCATATAGACTTCGGTTGTAACGGTACAATCCTCGGTGGGTGTTGATCGTTAGCATCTCCCTGGTTTCGTCCTCGCATTCTAGTTGTATATACGCTTGTCGTATATCAAGCTTGCTGTATTTTCGCCCATTTGAGAGATTGGCGAAAATGTCCTCGATTCTTTGGAGAGGATATCTTTCAACCTTGATTGATTGATTAACGGTAACCTTGAAATCACCGCATATTCTCACATCGCCGTTTCCTTTTACGACAGGAACGATCGGTGTCGCCCATTCACTGGTGTCCACTTTCGAGATGATTCCTTGACTCTCGAGACTGTCCAGTTCTTTCTCTATGTTTTGCTTAATAGAGTACGGTACCGTCCTAGACTTTATGAATTTTGGCTGAGCATTTTCATTTAGGGTGAGCCTTCCCTTAATTCCATTCACCTTTCCTTAACCGTCACTAAACACGTCTTTATGTTTGTCAAGTATATAATTTAGAAGTACATTCAGGCCTTCCGTTGTCACAGAGTGCACGTTAAAAAGTGTGTCCCAGCTCAGTTTGATGTAACTCAGCCAGTCCCTTCCGAACAATGCAGGTCCATCACCTTTGACGACGCCAAGTTGCATTGTCCATTATAACGGACATGCACCATAACTGTCCCTTGTTGCTCTATGACATCGCCAGAATATGTATTCAGTATGGAATGAGCAGGATCGAGCTTCATATTTCCGAATCGTTTCCGGAAATCCTTGTTTGATATGAGGGTAACTGCTGATCCTGTATCAAGCTCCATGGGTACCTCGACATCGTTAATCTTCGGCTTAAAGATGAATTTCCCGTTGTCTCCTTTGTTCACAGTGTTGATCACTGAAACGTCTTCCTCCATACACTGCACCGACTTCAGCTTCCTACATATAACCTTTTATGTCCCTTTGCCTTACAGTGATGACAAACTGCAATTTACCGTCTGCATTTCTCGGAGGGGTGGTTAGTTTTCCCACAATGGATGCACGTGCTGCTCTTTTTGGCATGTTTGTTTTGCTTCCATTTCTTTGGGTTTGTTGAATTTCCAACTCGGTTGACGGGCACATCGGCGGCTGCCGATAACTGTAACTCGGCGGAGTCCTTATGTGCAGCTTCCATGACAAGCGCAATTTCTATGGACTTTTGCAGTGTCAAATCAGCGACAGACAATAAACGCTGTGTTCCTGCATCTTTAAGTCCACAAACGAACCTGTCCCTTAAAGAATCGTTCAAGTTCGATCCGAACTCACAGAATTTTGCAAACTTCCGGAGTGAAGCCAGGTAAAAACTCATACTTTCGCCAATTGCTTGATTGCTCTTGTGTAATTGGAATCTTTCCGCGACCATTAACGGTTTCGGGCACAAATGCGTCTGTAAAAGCTGACAAAGTTCCTCATACGATTTCTTGGACGGCTTCTCTGGGACGGTAAGGTTCCTTAACAAGCCGTACGTCTTTTCACCGAGGAGTGTTAAAAGTCCTGCCACTTTTCGTTCATTATCGATGTCATTGACCATAAAGTTCTGTTCAAGTCGTTCATGGTAGGAAGTCCATGTTTCGACATTGCTGTCATACGAGTTAATGTTCCCAATCAGGCCCGTTGCCATTTTGTGTTTACATCCAGAATTTCACGCACAATTTTATTAAACGGATACAATTCCTGAAATATAATCCACAAAGTTGTATCCTCGTCGCCAGTTTGTTGTGTTTGGGTTAACAACGAAGTGTAACGCATATAATTTCAGTGGCTATTTTATTATCATAGAACGATAGAAGCACTTAATGCCTAACAACTAACTAACACAGATCAGAGGTCAACATGCAGTTATGTAGAACATGGGACGGGGCGTTGCTACGCTTCATTTAACAAGTGCGTGGCGTAGCGGCATTATCTAAATACACAACACATATAAAGGAATGGTGAATAACAAAAACGAAATAATAATTATATCAAGTGAACGTTTTCTGCGAAATTCTATATCTGTTTACGTCGGAAAAATAATGGGATGTATAATGAATTACAGTTGTTTTTGTTCATCAAGTTGGTGATGTCATGCATCTGCGAGGAACGAGACTGTCGCTCATTATAAATGAAATGACTTATGCGTGGACTTTTGTAAGTTATTGCTTCTCAGTGATACTGCAAATGCATTTTACACAGACGAATAAAACATCATGTTTAAAATATTGGCCAGTATTCGAAATTTCACTTATGACAGTTAAATTGCTTATAGCATCGCAATATTTAATTTGAAAGGTATACAGAGACTTGTTAAATGGGATATTTACTCGAAGTACTGCTACCCTAGGTGTAACAATTCTAAGAATATTGACTCCGGTATCTAAATTATATTGCATGATAGACTGTCGTGAAGTCAGTCAACTACTGCCAATTCTAATTGAATTCACCGGATGGCCGGTTTGGAGCAATTTTAAATGCCAGCCATTTATAGAACAGACACGACAGATTGGTGAAAATAATTTAATGTGAAAACCTTATGACTAAAGTCATATTGGTTCTCCCTCGTATACAGGGTGAATGGAATGACGGCCTTCAATCTCGTTCGAAAAGAGGTTATTCAGTTTCATCTTTTATAAACGAGCCTCGCTTTGGGAAAACGGGGTTTTATGCATGTGCGCAAAGTGTCGTCTCAAATTAGCCTGTGCTAATCAGGGACGAGACGTTCCGCTTAAGTGGGTTTTCGTTATGAAGATACTTTTTTTTCAAACGAACACCACAACAGCAAAAAGTGTCGTCCCTGATAAGCCTGTGCGGAGTGAACAGGCTAATATGGGACGACACTTTACGCATATGCATTAAGCCCCATTTTCCCCTGTTATATTAATACGCAGCAAGCAAAGGGAAATTGTCAATTTCTAAAAAAAAAACATGTATATAGACTTATTGGATACTCCAAAATACTCCTTTTTGCTGCATCAAATGTCACTGGCTGCTTATATATATATTGTGACTAAATGGAGGATTGTTATCATAAAATCAGTATTTATGAAAACGATTGGTATTCAATTTACTGGCGATGGGTAAGGATCGTAGGTCTGACGTTAAAATTACGAATGATTCATTTATAAATCGTTTATTATATCCGAAAATATGAAAGTGCATTTGAGGCATGCAGTTTGAAATAATAAGGATTTTTTTTGATAACATCAACGATGAATCAGAAGATTACATTTAAAATGAGACTCGAGAACAGGCATTTATGGAGAACTATCATTTTGAAAACACTTTGCAATGATCTCCATAATAATTGTATACTATTTATGTCTTCTTGTTGTATGTACTTTTAAGGCTGAGAACCATTCGATTTTAAAAATGTAGTTAAGAATTGTTCCAGCTAGTGATACTTTCTGGTGAGTATTACTATTTTATTTATAACATACAATAACATATTGCTAGAATGAACATAGCGCGTTTAGACAGAAACGATTTGTATTTTTAGCAATTAATTCTTAAATGACGCTTCTGGGAGAGGCAAAATTGCCAACATTTTATCTGCTTTCATTTCTCCCAGAGGCAAAATTGCCAACATTTTATCTGCTGTCATTTTTCCCAGAAAATATTACATTTTATCTGCTGTCATTTCTCCCAGAAAATATTACACTTTTATAGCAGTAAATAAATTATGGACAATAAAACACCTATGCAAATATGACGGCTATTGCAATTATGTGTTAATTCAACACAATTATTTCCACTATACATATTTCTTCCCACGTGATTTTGACGTGCTATTAATATTTTTATTTTTTTGCAACTGATGATTGCCTACGTAACGTACTGCACTGTACTCATTTCTTAACTCCGATGTGCGTAATTATTACCCATCTGTTTAAACAGTGCTTTATTTGAATGATCATTCACTTAGTTGTACAGATCACCGGGAGTCAACTGAAGGATAAGGAGACTATTAAAACCCCGTCTGAAAACGGACCTTTCTTCCTTAAACCAAATTCAATCGTAAACGAAGTTATACCTTGAACAAAGTTAAAAAAAGAGACAGTGGCGACTGGTAATGTAAAGATGTAAACCAAACTCGGCCATATTTACTACAAGGGTATTGAAATAACGTTTACACCTACGTGTGCAGAATTGAAAATCATCATCTTGTAGTACGTGGGTTGTCATTGTTGAATCTTTAATGTCGAGTGTGCGCTGCAGTTTTTAATGTTGTTGAGACTCTCACATTAATTTAGTAATGTCTTTGTTTTTTGTTGGCATTTAACATACAAATAAAAGCTCTGCGCCTTTTTTTATAAACCAATATTGAAGCTTCTAAACGAACTTGCATGACCATGATCTCGATATTAAACTACACGTCGGTATGTTTCAATATTTGAAAAAAAATATGATTGAAAGATTTCCGCCAATTAAAATTGATCAACCCTAAAACAATCCATCTTTCTTGATATCGGATTGCTGACCGCCCACGTTAAATAAGACGTAACTCTATTAATGACGGTAAACGGAAATAATTAAGCTTGGCTTTAACATGGTTATTTACTTAAAAAATTGTACGACACCGATTGAAGGAAAAGGTGTCACTGTAAAAAAGGTTTTACTGGGACGTTTGAATTCTTTTATAAAGAGAACGTATTGAACACAAGCATAATGTCAGTTGATATTTTTAACACTACACAGATTTGTTATAAATTGATCTAACACTTCTTGCAACTTTTCAGTTTTATTTGATATTTCTTCATATTCTATCATCGTTTAAGAGATACAACATAAACGCACATGCATGACTTATTAATTAATCATTTGATTTTATCATGTAATATAAATTGCCACACATTTTGCTTTTGGCACCTTCACATTTCAAAATTCTAGCAAGAATATCGACTATCGGCGTTTTAAATACCGACACACGTCATTATTTGTACTCGAATATAAAAGGCTTTTTCATGTGTTAATAACTTTATCAATGCATTAAATGACCGTTGTCCCTAATAACATGTGTTCGTGGTTAGGCAAATGCCAATAGTTTGTAACAACAATACATTAAATCTTGTTTTTAGTTTGTATTTTACAGAGGGCATTCATGTGAAACATCAATTTGAAAAGCGTTTCAAATATATAATGACTTCCATCAAGCAGTGATTTAAGTATGCAGTTTTGTTCAACCATTATAGCACGGTTGTAACTCTCTCTACTAGGCTAAAATCTTTAGTACACGCATGCGACACATTTAAACACAATACAACAATTTATAAGCAATATATAACAAGCTTCATTCCATTAAACATAATGTATTAAAATGTATGTCGAACGGGAAGTAATACGGGACATTCTAAAACTACAAGCTTTTTAGGAAATTGGTTTTACTTTCTAAGAGGGCAACATTCTTACACTGACTATGATGTATTTTATATGTTATACTTTGCGGGGATATGCTCGATTATTCTATTGAGTTTATTAATTACGAATGTCCATGTGTATGACATATTAAAAACAGAGTTAAATACAGAATGGAGTGACTGCAATGCGAATGATTGCGGAGAATGTTACATAATTAAATACTCATATATCTTAGACAACAAGAATTGTGATCGTCGTCTTTTACATTATATGCAAAAGCCTCGTCAAGATACAATGTGAACCAATAACGGCATTGTGTCTTTATTTAATACGTATCTATTACTATATTAATAATGCACTATTTCTAAAAGTCCTAATAAAGGTCGTTATAAGAGTGGAATTGTAGTTCCGTAGATTGTATTTTGCAATATGTTTTCGAATGTAACTTATTAATGTTACAACAGTACTTGTTAGTTCTGTATCTCCATTGTCATCACCAGCCCTGCACAGCAGAGAAGAAGGTATAAACTACGATAACAAAGACCCATGTCTTTGATTATTAGTTAATTAGTAAATACATTTAGTAAACGATTTGATATTCTGTCTCAGTAAGTTGTTACAGCAAAAGTCGCGGCGGCATTTGTTGATATGATCGGCTTTTGAAGTTTAATGGTTGGCATAATGGTATAAAGGATATAAAACATGGTCGGTAGGATGTCGTTTTGAAACAAACAATTTTTTGTAAAGTGTTAGTGGTCGGGCGAGTGTTTTCTTCAGAGACATCGATGTCAGATTATTTCAAATAAAGATTATTTCAAAAACACAAAAACATAATTTAAGCCTTTTTTTAACATATGAACAGGTAACTTTAAAACAGTGTCACGCTGTAACGTTTACGGACATAGTAGTTGTAGGTAACGGACAAAGTCACGTTTGCGATAATATAGACTGACGTCCGGTATGTATTTGATAAGGTTAACATATGTTGTACTCGTTTTAAACACGTACGTGTTTAAAGATGAGGTAGTATACTTTGCATAAACGTGCTTAAATTGTTTAGTGCGTTTTATGTAGGTATTGCATAAGTATGCAAGTTCTGTGTTTATCATGTATGAAGGGTTATTAAATTGGATGACAGTCGCATGAGCGATACACTTTTTAAACGTGTAATTGAAGCGGCTACGATAGGACGGTGTGTGATACGACAAACAAGATGCATATATTTGTCCTTGTGTGAGACAATGGATAGCAAACATTATTCAGTCATATCAGGTCACCATAAAGGTACATAATTGATTGAGCCTTTTTATTTCTACTATTTCCGTATTCATGTCATTGAACAGATGTCAAGAAGGCATGAGTCATCAACGCTGTTTCAATGTCAGTGGACATACAGGGATAAAATAATCATGGCGGGAAATATAGCTTTCTCTTTGACTGATTTATCAAATTGGGGACGTTTTGGTTTGATTTAATGTGAAATATTGAAGTGAACAGCTGAAAGCTTTTCGAAAGAATTCTCACAATAGTTCGTGCTGTTTAATGGACACTTATAAAACGTCACCTTAAAGGCATCTTTCTGTCCGTACCGGTGTGATAAACATATAAATGCAATTTATTAAGCTCTGTTAAGCTCACACGTTATTGAGAGATTGATCATCCAAATATTGATATCAATGATAGGTTATTTTGATAAAGGTATTATATCAAAACGCCAATGTTATTTGGAATGAGCTTAACAATTTAAGTGTAACAATGACAATGACAACTAACTATAAATATATTTCTGTCTTGGTGTCTTTGACTACTGTCTAAAGGTTTATGTTCTAGATATTTTTCTTTGGATCAGCAAGAAACCCTTACATGGTAATTGAAATGTCTTTATAACTGCATGTTTTTTGTATAGATATACAGATGAAATGGCTGTTGTATTCTTTTCGCCAGATAACAATAAAGTTCCCGTAAGCGAAATGTTTACATGGTGTTTATATCGTTTTTCCCTTTCTCCGTCGCATTGGTTGTGCATTATAATTGTGATTACAAACTGCACATTCACGTGTGTTATTTGTTCTTCATAAGAGTGTTGGAGTTGTTGCTTTTTCTCAAACATGATCGATTTCAATTCGCATGTTTCAAATTGAATATCAACCTATAGCTTATAAGGTATAAAGCTGTATTGTGTATGTAGCGTATTCTTTCACAGGTCAAACCATTTTTTTTACAATCGGTCAAATAAATGCCAGGTTTGATATCTGAATGATCGTCGAATTTTTTCACGGAAAGTGAAAACGTGTTGTTTGCCAAAGATATATTTCAGCCGTAGCTATATCGAAGGTTTACTAACAATAATTCGATCACTTTTATAATTATGTTTTATTTATAAAGTTTGCTAAGGGCTCATTACTACAAAACGACAACTATGTTTATGAGAAACGTCTTTAATTTATTCAATTATTTATGAAACTGTCACGCATGCATCCTATGGAAATAACTTCCGAGTAATAACATCTATGATAGACGGCTAAAATGTTACTTGCTTGCCTTATGTGCTTTCAGAGTCCTCAATATGGTGTCTATTTATCACGTAATGACACATATTTTCTCTTCGTTTAGCTATTTCTCAGACTGAGTTGTTCAAAGAAACCCATTCAACGTCGACGCAATAATTTCTGACATTTGATAAATGTCAATCCAATACTAGCCGATCATTCTAACTTAAATGCTGAGCAATAATACTCATTTCGATTATCATTATATAATAGAAAAGTTATTTTATATTTGCAAAACATATTTGTTGCTTCGCTAACGGCTATGTATTGCATAAGTGCGGATTTATGAGAGTCATTTTTCACTTTACTGTAAATGTTGAAATATTTGAATATTCAAAGAACTACACCATTTACAACATAAATGCAGTAAATCAGGCATGCACACAGACTCTTGCAAACTGAGAGACTGACATGCATACGCATTGTGCATACATTACAAGGCCGAACCAAATGGTAACATTTTTCAGGCATATTTTAAAGCAAGTTACCCAGTGCGAATACAATATTGTTTTAATAAGCACTGCCTAAAACACAAAAACGACGAGAAGCATTTGGGTTAAAGATTATAATTAATGCTGCGCCTAAACTTTGGTCAAAAAGAAATGCAAAACACTTAAATAAATAAATAATTTAATTAATTCATTAACAAATAAAAATAAACATAAAACAAGCAAACACAAATAAACAAAATAAGTTAATTCCATTCGTTTGAGTTGGAGTTAAAATGAAATAATCTTAAGTTTGTAATGGTAATACAATGTTTAATTGATCATAGGCAGCATTAGTGATAAAAACCCGTAAGCTAGTATTAAGAGCTTCGGGAAGGTTTTCTGAAGTGACCTTACACATCTAAGCTTTTGTTTTCGTGCAATACAGTGGGGACTAATACATATGTCGCCTTATAATGGACATTACGTCAGTACCACCATAAACAACAAAAATGCGTAGAGTGTGTAAAAGAAATTGGTACTTATTGCGACATTCGGTTAATACAGGTCAGTCTTTTAAAGGCTGGTTAAAGAAGATGCTTAAATCAATAAAACACAAAGTGTTTTTCTCTTAGGAAACTGTCTGCATTTTTTCTGTTCGAAACATATTTGTTCCTGAATGAACAATAGTCAATCTTTACAAAACCATGTACCTGACACATCTCGAAGTGTTGCATGTTTGTTATTTTGTTCATATACTACATAACCAAAGGAGCATCACTATTTGGTCAGATGATTATTACTCAACATTCACTAATGACATCAATGTACACGTTGATTCAGTATATGAACATAAATAATTATTAAAATGCAATCAATCTAGGCATATTTTTAAATGTTTTTTTTATAATTTATGTTATATTTTGAAAAAATATCCTTCCTTATATTGTTCCTTATCACAAAATTTATTAATAAACGCTTGACTAATATCTGCTTTGGAGAATCTATCAGCACATATCAGGTTATACATTATGGCTTTCAAGTCTACAATAAAATAAAACACACCTTACAGTTAACATGTCTACAAAGGTTAACCAAGATTGCCTTGGATACGTATTTTCCCAGTCTGAGCAAAGTTATGAAATTCTCCGTGATTTTAAATACGCAAACTAATAAGGACAAGGAGCAGGGAAACATTATTCACTGTCCGTGTTTATTTTCTATAATTCTGGTATGCGTTGTAACTGGGAATAACAAACATCTTTATTTGTATTGACATGCAGGCTTAGAAAAGAAGGACGTTCAGTACGAATAGCAAATACTGTGGAATACTCGGAGAGTACTGCGTTATAGGAACGTATATAAGCCCGATTGGTTGTGGAGGGTCGTATGGCACAAGAGGCGCAGCTTCTAGTGCGATGCAGCTTGACACAACCATCGAGCCTAATTTAAGTCTTCTAAACACCATACACATGACGATAAAAGCCGGAACCGGTCGAAAAAAAAGTAAAACAAAAGTATACTAGCATGATACGGAAACAGGGAACGCTACCTGCGAGGTTTATACATTATTTGACATGTGTATTGGTTTTTGAAATCGGTGTGTAAATACTGATTAAAGTTATATATATTTGAAAAGAAATATTCAACAGCATTACGATAGGTTATTGTTAGCAGAATTTGTTCCAGATTGCATGTGCTGGAATGATAGGAGAAAGAACATTTACCTGTGAGTATTTGCATGGTAATATTATTTATAGCAAGTCACTTGACATTCCTTATTTTAAAACAAAAAAAAAAAACGTTTTAAATGCAATTTTTATTTTCCTGTAGGACCCATTTTTATAACTCAGTTAATTATGACAGAGTGTAACGTTTTTAATTGTTTACGACATGCCATTAAAACAACGCAATTTTATTGACGTGTGTTTCAATAAACGCAATTACGCAATAAAAAGTGTAGTAACATCGTTAATTTAAAGGTGCTCAAATAAATGAAATAAGGTTATTTAGATCAGATGGGGTATATTCCATCTAAAAGAAAACTTGACTTGTTATCTTAAGAACCTATACATAATGGGCTGTTTTGGTGTCATCACAGTTTTGCTTTTGCATTGTATCGTAATGTAACATATTTTTAAACATTGGCAACAATAATTTAATATAAAAGAATACAAATTTTCGTTTATTTGCTTTATGGTTTGACACAAATAATCTATGTATATCATATCGATCGATGTAAAACCTCATGGCCAGACGGAATTTAATAACCTATTAGGGACTTTAATACTTTAAATTGACTATAACATAAACAGGATTATTGCAAACGTTTTATGAACTATGATTACGATCTGAGAAATGGAGAGAGAGTAATTTACACTTTAAGTGTCATAACATACTAAATACGTCTTAATTGGATGCGTAATGTCTAGACTTCATATATATTTATTTAAGTACAGGCCATTACATGATGCAGCATTTGATCAAAAGAGGCTCAACATTTGCTAATGTTACAAGTTTGCGCTTTTTGACTGTAAACACTGCTTACCAAATTGTATATAAAATTATCAGCGCATTTGGTTATCGATCGCGACCTCTCTGATCGCGATTACTGGTTTGTACTTATTAATCAGGTAATAAAGACTTTCGGTTTATATCTAAGACTTTCCTAAACCTCAAAGAAACCCAAACATAAACCCTCGATTTAACTGGCAACCATTTGTGCAGACCTTTTACAAACCTTGGCGTGAATGTCAGCGTTTCTTAACTCATTCAATCTATGTTCATAAGTGCAGCGTTTCCATATATCATGTTTCTACCTCCCGCGCACGGGTTTTGCGTATTTATAACTAGAGATGTTTCGTGATGTCTTGAATGTGCCGGATGGAGAGATTTAATCCGGTTAACTTCATTGAGGGGTATTTTCGTGACCGGACCTAATCTTACTAAGTGGTAGCTAAAAAAATCGTTTAGGTTCCTACAATATCGTTTTATTTGATGCATTTTCAAGTACATTTTAAAAATAAAAAATCCAACTAAAATATTCTCATAAACAAAAATAGAGTATCTTGTTTATTTGCTTTCTAAAATGTATCCAATAATGGTTTTCTTTTTTCAATCACCTTTTATATCTAAGAGTAATGTTTTGGAATATGAACCTAATTATTTTTCATGTCTGTACAATTGTTTTCTAGTGCTTACCAGTTAATACAATTTGTATATTTTTACTTCACATCCTTTACGTCATTCATGTAGACTATGAAGTTGAATCAGTGCATACAAAAAGCCAAAACAACACAAGTTTTCGATGAAAGTGTGACTGTATGGTTTCCATGATAATCCAGTAAGTTTTAGACTGTCAAATTACACACACTAACTAATGAAAGCCATACTTGGAGCTTTCGTCCGTGTACTACATACTTCATCAGCAGAATGATTTCTACTTTTGGGAACCGTTAATACCGCTAATTGTCGGGGAAAGCGATGTTAACGTACGGCCCCAGGTGTGCGAGAGTTGGTAAACCACACAATCACAATGGAGAACGTTATGATTCTGGACTATGAGCCATCTTGGTTCGAGAGAGGGGTCAGTGAGGCTATTTACATCCGTGCACTAAGACTGGCGCTAAACAAGAACGGGGGCTTCTACCAACTCTCGCACACCTGGGGCCGTACGCTAACATCGCTCATCCCGACAATTAGCGGTATTAACGGATCCCAATAGTAGAAATCATTCTGCTAGTATGCACTGTGTAGAGTGGCGTGCAGGAAAACAAAGAACTCAATTACCAATACAAATAACATTTTAACAGTTTCAATCTTGGTCATTTTACTTTGTTCTTAGTAACTTTGTCAAATAATTATATTTATATCAAATTTGCGTCTGGGAGTTGATAATTCGCTACTGCAAGGTTTATGTATGTCATTTGCATGGAAAAATACTTAATGTCACAAGGTTTGTTCACATATCGTGTAACGTAGCTGAAAATGAAAGGGAAAATAAGAAAACATATTCTGGTATAATATATTGTTTTTTATAAAATATGTAAAATATAAATAAAATTAGAAATAACACAGATTATTTGCGATCTTTTTGAGTGATAGTAACCTCCCGGTCATCCATCCAATGTAATATCGTATAAAGAGGCCACTGTGAGAAGGAATTCAGTTGTTTATACTATTTATTTTATAATGTTAACTATGTATCTTTTTTGTTTTTAAATAGATATTAAATACCTACAAGTAATGTTTGCATCGACTTTAATATAGTTGACACAGTGTTTACGTTTAATAAATAGAAAACACTTTGATAAAACAGGCTATATATCGTCTTTTCAACAATGCACTTGTATTCAATAAACCTAACGATTGAATGCGAATAATAAGATCAATATTTGGTAATAGCCACGTCTTTAGAACTGTTATTGGCGACCGCAAATTGACTTCCTAAAGCCATACAGTAACATACAATGCACATAATTTTCGTCGAAAAGGAACTGTGATTGTTTCCTCTGCTACACTACAAAAGTGGATCCGCCGGGAACACTGAATGAACAAGTAAGTATCTGATCAGATTTTCTCAAATGCCGTCGGTTGATGGAGCACAAGTTTATCCAGTGTGGTAGTGGTTTGTTCCAATAAAACACACAATTGGTCTTGGTAAAACATGCTCACTTTTACGACAATGATTATTCTTCATTTAAGTAGAACAAATTAAGATATAGAAATAAGTAACATATATTGCAAGTGAGCTATCAGGCAAATCAACTGTTGCACGCAGTACATATATTAGATTAGATTTTATTTACATCATTTCCAGAAGGCCAATGGCCCATGTGGACACATTTTAGTACAAGCAATATAATAACTACAGTAATAAACATATATACATAATTATAACAGGCACATGAAATTATGAGTAAGCGAGGTTACACAACTTTTTAAATAATAATTACATAAGTAGAGTCAATAAATAATTTACAGCAGGAAATACATATTAAACATAATAATAATGTTTAAGAGGAGTACTCGTATTTAATAATACATACATATTGCATTAATGTTAACGTACAATTACTCTACAGACAAAACCTAAAGAGAGTAAAACAAGAACTCACACAAAATACTGAATATACAGCTAGAGCAAATAGTCGGCAGCATACATAGATATACGACAAGCATGAAATACGTTTAATTTAAGAGGAGTTCTCATACTTATCAGTACATCATGCGTTATATTTAACACACATTTACTCGACAAACAAAACTAATGTTTGCGTAAACAAGATCTCACACAAAATACTCATTATGCAGGATTTCATTCACATACAAAATCAAAAACAGCAGTAAATTACATATTTCAACTAGTTAATGGGCAAACAATACATCAAAAGGGCGCATACATGTTCGTAGATCTAACTACAAATGCGGCTTGAACAAAAGCACTCAGTTTTCTTAATACAGATTCATATCGGAAGGCATCAATTCTATAAATTTTTGCATATTTGGTCGGTTTCTGTAATATAAACTCTTTAATCTATATATAAGTTGCATTTAATCACAAAATGATATTCGTCTTCTAGACGATTACAAACAATGCATAACCTTTGCTCATGTACATAGAAATGGATGGGATGCATTTAAATGTAACCATATACCCACCATTGCCTACTAATATCCTAAGTTCTTGTGTTTTAATTATGATCAGCTTTAGCTGTCTTCTCATTGTATCTTACATGTGGCGGATATGTTAAACATGTGCTTTTTGAGCTGGTTACATAAACGTGTTACATATTTGCAATCAACGAATATACGGTCAGATACATATTATGTACTTTATTTAACATTTTAACTTTAATGTCCGAAAAGTTAGATACGTAAACGTGGACATTCTGATATGAGTTATACAATAATGCATACAATAAACGCTGCCTATATTATGTTTTAAACGAACAATATATTAGTATCATTTTATTATTAGAATTGTTTGACATCTCGATTATTTTGAACTTGCATATTAACATATTGGCGCTTGAAAATGTTCCATTTTTGTGTGTCATATATTCTTTTATAAAAAACAAAAGTTATATAAAGTTGCAAAGTAATACATAGCGATTACTGTAAATACCATTTCGATAATGAGAGTCATCATATCTTCAAATTGAGAAAACTAGAGACCGGTGCTAACGCAAAACGATGCAATATTTTGGTAATAGCTGTTCGGGCATACACATGCAGAGAAAACATATTGACAGGAATATGAAGCTGTTAAAAGCTTCAATAACAAAGTGCAAACTAAAAAGAACGTTTAAAAGTACAGCTGTGTGAAAATAATGGTATCATAATGAACTCTAAATAAAGCTTTTAACAGATTCAATAACTAAGTACAAACTGAATGGTAATACGATAATACGATAAAATCAAGTTAAAATGAAATACAAACCACAGACACACATTATAAATAAAATTTGAAAGTTGACGACAAAAAATAGAACGCTTAAAAATACAGATGTGTGAAAATAATGATATTTTATGAAAGCTGTAGATAACACAAACACATGGAAAGAAGCAAATGTAAGAATTCTCTATTTACAATCTTTGCTGAATGACTCTAGTGAAATTGAACTGTTTAACAACATTTCGCAAAACTTACATTATGACATCGGTTGAGTGTGTAATGAATTCGACTGACATATAAGTCCGGTCGGATAAAGAATGTAAAGTTATAAGAACCGTAGCGTTATTGTGTGGACGAACTGTAAATAGAGTTCAATCAACATCAACTGTACATTGCATTGTGGACAGTAAAATTGCCCCAGCACATATTTCTCCAAAGCTAACAAATAAAACGGAAATAACGTTATATACAGGTGCTATTAGACACTTTGATAAATGTGTGAAGGTATATCTATTAACTGATAATGTAGATAAGTGTAATCTGATCGGTTTAAGAGAAATGTTTGGCAAAAGTGGTGAAATCACTCTTGACACATTAAAATACATTATAAATGACATTTCCGATTACTCGAAGTAGATTAACATCGGTAAAAACATTAATAAAATACTTTCGAATGTTAGAGATACCATGACTGAAAACAACTTTATTAAAGTGTTGGAACATTAAAGAAATTATAGCATGCCAAAAGTTATTTAAAATTGACAAATTTATGTGAAGAAGGAAGGGGTTATTTGTTTGTGGATNGGGTAAATTTGACCTACTTTGGCTAAAAATTAATCTTTTTCCCCTGAAAGGTCACAGGGGCAGGTGTATACATGGAGTTGACGTGAAGACGCTGGAGCACCTGTAAATAAATCTCATATTAAAAAAAAAAGTTTTGCACAAGGCGTACAGGCAGCAAAGATTAATTGTTATTTTCTTGTTGATTTCGACATCTTTAATTGTGATAATAAACCGAGGCATCAAAATCATGGAGAATGGATGGTTGCGTAACCATGTGGCTCTTGTGAATCCACAAGCAATCGTTCATCCAGTGTGGTTCACGCATGAGTGCACCAGCACACACACGAAAAAGTCACGAGGTCGGTATGTTTACAACACAATGGCAGTTGAGAAGGTAATTACAGTACAGCTTTCCTTAACGGTCTAGCAGATAAAAGAAAAATATAAATACCGTTAATTGTTGACGGTATGGACGGGTCAAGCGTGCATTTTTAAGCCCAATTTTTATGAAAAAATATTATTTTGGGTATCAACAAAGGGTTTGTTTGAGAGGGTATAGCAAATAAACATGTGATATGGCAGGACCAATGATCTACAGTAATTTACATAGATTAGCAATAGTAATAAATTTACATTCAAATCACTGACATGTCCTATGTATATAATATACATATTTTTTTAATCAAATATTCAACAACAATTTACAATTAAATGCATTAACATGTATATAGAGTTCTGAATAATAGTTCACAATAAATTACAATAATAAATTAACATTCACTACACTGACATGACTTTTACTCGACATGTGTACATATTATTTGGGCCGCCTCTGTAGTTTGCACACGTCATCTTAAAGAGATAGTGTACTCGGTCATTTTCAATATTATGTATAGAGTGCATAAGTTATATTCAATAAATAATTGGGGTTAGTACATCATACAAAAATGTCGTTAAACAAGACAAGCATAGTATTCATGGTAATTGATTGGTCTTCTATGGAATTGTGTACAGGTAATACCCAAACATTACAACATATTGTCATATTTGAAAGCAATACAGACAGTTCAATCTAATTTGTAATAGACATTGTGATACACAAACGGCAAACTCTTATTTGATGCAGCAGCAACAATTAAAAAATAAATAAAAAACTTTATCGCTGAAGGCATTGGTCATAGTAAAAAAAATACTTATAGTTTATTTCTTGATAAGATTACAATCATGTTTAGAAAATATCACAACAAGAAACGTGACACCTTTGTAGAACACAAAGTTACCAAGGTTTGATTATAATTATGTAAGTTTTGTAAATATGCCACTTCCCGGTGTCCTATATGTTTTTTTTTTTACAAATCCTTCCAAAGAAAAAAATCAACCCGATAATTTTGATTTGAATACAAGCTTTAAACGCCCAACGTTTTTTGACATACAGAAGAAAAAAAACAACAACAACACAATTAAAAATAAGGGCATTTATGATATAAATATCATATAAACTATTTATTCCCACTTTTCAGTGAGCTAAAATACATACAGTGTCATCATACTGTCGTGATAACACCATCGTACTGTCTTCTTAACGCCATCGTACTGTCGTGTTAACGCCATCGTCCTGTCATGACTACACCATCGTACTGTCGTGTTAACGCCATCGTACTGGCGTGTTAACTCCATCGTCTTGTGGTGTTTACGCCATCGTCCTGTTGTGTTATCGCCATCTTACTGTCTTGTTAACGCCGTCGTACTGTCGGGTTAACGCCATCCTACTGTCGTCTTAACGCCATCGTCCTGTCG
>VMBQ01007592.1:5533-44980 GCA_007657795.1 Dreissena rostriformis | reverse complement strand
TTACTCGCATGCTTTATTCGTAGAAACTGCACATGCTTAGGAGTATGAAGCTAGTGATTTATACTGGATAAAAAAACTAGTTGATTGGTTCATATATCCCACTAAAAGTCCATTTAAATGTAACTTAAATCGGATACTTACTCCTGACGCCGCAGGGCTCTTTAAGGCATACTGTATATTCACTAGGTTCACCGAAGCAATAATCCCCAGACCGGTCTGGTTTAGGATTAGTGCATGTTCTTGTCTTTTGTCTTACTCCAACATTACAAGTAACTGAGCATGCTGACCACGACGGTTTGGTTTAAACTGTTAACCATAAGACACTTATTGCAATTAGTCGTCATAAACTCAACGTCGAATTTTGAACCAAAATTGAATTGTGAACATGATTGAATTAATTATAAAAATCCAAATCTAAACAATGCTTCAGTATATTCATACCCGGACAAAGCTGGTTCGCACACATTTTTGACTCAATATCTGGCCCAGTGCAGTTGAGACCACTGTTGGCAGGGGACGGGTTTGTACAGGTCCGTGTTCGGGTCTGAGATCCGTTATTGCACGTAACGCTGCATGTAGACCAGGCGCCCCAATCAGCCCAGCTGCCATCAACTGTAATGATAGTGTTGTATAATGGTTGGTATGTCAATAAAATATTAATATGTCTATTTTCACATTTCAATAATAAGTTGAATATATCTCGTTATACATACAATTGATACAAAACATGCGCTTTGTTGATCTATATTATCAATCAATTGTTTCTTATTTATATTTTATTTTGCCATAAAACATTCTTACCGAGCTGACAGAGTCCGCAAAACTGAGGACAAATGGTTTTGGCGTGAGGTCCATCAGCACAGACGTTGAAGATGGTGTTTTGATGGGCACAGTCCTGTGTTATGTCGTCGATGCAAGATGTTGCTGAAATAACATGATCAATCTATGTATTTGTTATATACATATATATAAAATATATAAAATATATAAATTATATATAAATATATAAAAAGTAATAAAATATTGGCTCATATTTGTTATACCTCACGATGAACCTTATTATATAACTAGTGTGAGTTTATTCTGATGGTGGGCTTAAAAGGCATATTTAAACTTTCCTTACTTGAATAATAAGGCCAATACACGATTTATGATTTAAACTGTCTTATATCTTTAACTGAATTGAGTACTTAACAATAATTAAGTCGTTGCGCATCATAAAATTATCAACTAAGCGTATTTATAGGTGCCAGATAAACATAATAATATTTCATAAAGTTGGAAAACGCGTTGCTTTTATATGTAACTATATATGCGCCTATATTATGCATACGTGTCCTGTGGGCACATAGTTGCTCATTGCAAAGGTTACTGCTGCAGCATTCATGACAAGAGTACTGCTGTCTGGTCTTGATGGAGCGACCAATGATACCGTTTGGGCCAACGGCCACTAAACTGCACAACTACAATTGTAAAACATTTCATGTATATCGGGAGATGGCATAAGCCTGAAAAGATACCGTTTCAAAATAGAAAATGCAAACACTTTAACGTTCTTGAGGACGAATTTCATCTTTTACTTGAATGTCCATTGTTTATTTATTTACGTAATAAGTACATAAATAAATACTATTGGGTGAACACAACATGAACAAGTTTATTGAACTCTTACACGGACCGACAATGAAAACAGTATATGAAATCTGTTCATTTTTTAAAGCTTTTTAATTGAGAGCTGACTTATATTATCAATAGTTTCTCTCCAAATACTTTAATTTATTTATCTNATTTTCCTTTCGCTGAAAAGTGACCCTCACTCCCGTAGCGTGCCTCAATACATTGAAATGACGTCATTTTGTTTAAGAAATGACGTCATTATTCCACGGAAATTCTTCAGTTAAACTCGTTTACAATGTAAATAAACGGTAAAAAAAAAAAACATAAACTTGAAAAAAAAATGTTGGATTCGGTGGAATATCGATTTCATTTAATTCGTGAACATAGAAAAAATATAAACAAGGATATAAACAAGGGAAGTACATAGATATGATAATCAAAAAATAGAAAAAGGAATTCCGAAAATGTGTTATTTTCACCGGGGAAAATAACAATTGTGTTATTTTCACTGCTGTTATTTCAGTGCAGAAATGCCATATTTTATCAGTAGGTATAAAAGAAATTAGTACCTTCATTTGCCTTTTCGACGGGTATATTTTTTCGTTATGGTGAATTGTCAAACACACACGAGAGATATCGCAGAAATACGCCATATTACAGTTCTGATGGTTTGCGCACTATCGACAAAGCATTTTAAATTCACGAAGTTTTGTCAGGCATTCAACGTGTCTTTTAGATATTGTAAGCATTTTGTGTCAGTTTACATCATAAAGGGCCGCGAGCGTGTTGATTTTCGTGATATTTTTAAGTGATGAATTTGCAAATAACTTGAAACCGTTTAAACGATTCGACTTTCTGACAAGCAATAAGGTTCTCGTTAATTACCAGAGGTATTCAATTTTCGATGCGACATTTCGTGCCAAATGTCAAATGTCGATGAGATGTGTCCGTTGATGATTGTCGTACATCACGCATCACACTGACTTGTGTCGATCTCAAAGTGTGTCAAGCGACATTCAATGTGGGAATACCGGATTTCGTGGAAAATAGAAAAGATCTAGGAAAGGGCATTTATATTTTGTATACAGAGATTTTTAAGTAGTAACGAGCAAATTTTAGAAAGATCGGGAACTACTTCTTGAAATGTAACGAGACTAAGAACTATTGAATTCATAAGAAAGAACAATTCTGTTTAATTATCACCTGCATATGTACATAATATGTTTAACTTTCAACAAGTCCATTAACATTGTAGACATACACACTGTGTAAAGGTAATAAAGAACAAAACATATCATGTGTATGGTGTGAGATTCTTTGAGCGTGTGTACTTATAAGTTAATGATCTAGTTCCGTTTACGAGTTCATAACTGACCCCTACCCCTTACCGTCTCAGATTTCTATACATTTCGAACATATTTTATTTATAAAATTAAATTGTCAAGTGACAAGTTATGCCGCGGGCTACAATGCATATGAAGCTACGCCCCTGACCTGTTCCCCAGACCTTATCTCAAAGATGAACATGTATAAGAGCCTCGCTCTGGAAAAACGGTGATTAATTTATGTGCGTAAAGTGTCGTCAGGGACAATATTGTCCGATTTTATGGTCTTTTCGTTTAGAGGAAGCCTCTCTTTATCGAAAGTACAGTTACAAATAGTCTCATTTTCCCTGAACGAGGCTCATATGATAATGGTTTGATCCGGGTTAAGCCACACACGGTGTTAAGTTAAAAACCCCAAGCTAATATTGAATTGAATGAGTTAAATTCATCTAGAATCACATATAATACCAGGTTCGCTCTGGTAAATCACAAACATTCACATGATCGTTCTTTGTATAAAACTGTATTACAGCTGACAACACAACACAAATAAACGATGATAAAACTTGACAGTGTGCTGGTTGATTTATGACAAATTAACCCATTTATGCCTAGTGGAATCTCCCATCCTTCTTAATTGGATCAATTTATTTCCAAAATTGGGGGTGTCTAGTACATTTATTTCTATATTTAGAATATTTCTTACAGAAATTCCTTTACGCAAACAGCGCAGACCCTGATGAGACAACGCATCATGCGGCGTCTCATCTGGGTCTTTGCTGTTTGCCAAGGCCTTTTTCTAGACGCTAGGTATAAATAGGTTAATATAGCAAAACACGTAGCAATTCATACTTTTTAGGTGATTTGAAGCCGTTGGTAAATTTGGCAGGTGGCACTTTTAGCTCTGTTTGTTTTTTTGTTGTCGGATTTCAGGTTTTCAATTTATTGTTATTGTCTAAAATTGTGTATTCTCATATGTTTTGGCAAAAATGAAACTATAACTATTCTTCATAGACACTTATAAGAGATCGCGCTACTAGCTTTAATGACCGTGTCTCAGACGAGGAAGACATAACATGTTTATGATGTGTAAAACTAGAACACCATCTGCTGTTGATAGGGAGGTGCGTATGGGTGAGGGCAGAACATAATGCTAGATAAGCTCCCGTCTGCGCCGTACTTCTCGGGTCACTCTGGGACACACGAGGAGATAATATATTAATTATGTACGCCATAAGTCACTAACTCACATTTAGGTGTAATACACTTGAAACCAGGCGTGTTCCATTATGATACCAGACCGCCTAAGATCCCAACCTCACACCGTCAACAAAAATTGTATCTGTCCTTTGTTATTAAATACTTCAGCTCATGTCACATTGTCTCAATTTCCGCTGTCTGTAATCGATTTTTAAAAAAAGCGTTACGACGGTTTTTAGCATGAATAGAGACTACAAATGTGTTGCTTACCAAAGCGTCGCCACGAATTTCTGAAAAAATAGGACACTCAAAGTGCCATAGTATCCTAACCTGAGGTATTATTGTACTCATATCGGAGGATTCGTGGTCGTCTATGTTCAAGTTTCATCTATTGCGATACATGAAGCGGGGTGCTTTAAGATGTTAATTGAACAAGATAACGATTTGCTTCAAAAACAACATGAATTGTCCTAAGTTTCAGATAGAATTCCAATTTTGAGATTCTGATACAACAATAACATGAATACTCAAATGGGCTCGGGGGATCTCGTGATGAAAATATGATGAATACCATGGAAAATGACTGCCTCAGTTTACAGACAATGTTCGATTCTATTCATAGCCTTCATTGTCTTATGCAAGTACTCGTGAACTTCCTGATGTTATCTGAAAGATCCCATGATTCATCGCACATTTAGAGAACACTACAACACGTTTTTCTGCTACGTGTAAAGTGTTCCGATAGAATCCAATCGAAATTAAGTTTGTGTATTGTTGAATGTGATTGTTCTTGAAACAATAAATCTATGTTGCTACTTTCAACTGATTAATCATACATAAAACGACATTAAACTACTGTTTTGTGATTGTTACAGATAAATATGAACTGAAATGCAATAAGTATGAGGTGTTTTCAGAAAATGGTGGAAACCATATATAAACAAGAGTTCCGCGGTCGGAGACATATTCCCCCCAAAACAGGGCCTTGATTTTCACACTTAGTGTGACAGTGACCTTGACCTTTGACCTAGTGACCCCAATTTAAATAGTGGGTCATCTACTGGCCAAGGCCAATGCAAATGTGAAGTATCAAGACAATCGGTGAATTCGTTGACGAGTTATTGATCGGAAACGATTTTCACATTTTTTTAATAAGTGACCTTTACCTTTGATCTAGTGACCCCAATTTCAGTAGGGGTTAACTACTGTGCACGGCGAACGCACATGTCAAGTATCAAGGCAATCGGTCAATTCATTGACGAGTTATTGATCGGAAACTATTTCCACACTTATTGTAACAGTGACCTTGACCTTTGACCTAGTGACCCCAATTTCAATAGGGGTCATCTACTGGGCAAGGCCACTGCACATGCGAAGTATAAAGCCAATCGGTCAATCCGTACAAAAGTTGTTGATCGGAAACGAACTGGTCTACCGACAGATGCACAGACCGACCGACAGACAGACCGACAGACCGACAGACCGACCTTCATCCAGCAAAACAATATACCCCCTCTTCTTTGAAGGGGGGCATAATTAGTATAGGGTAAAAACAACGTACTCAACGGTTTACGAATGGTAGAACTATGTTGGACTTTTCATAGCGTTCTCAAAGATTTTTGTTATGTTAACACACTAAAAAACATTCAGATTTTTAATTAAAAGCACAGGTTCATATCCATGTCCTTAATTGTTTGTATTAAAACTATTCGATAATAAAACACATATACTTGAAAATCCGGTTTGGTATACAAATGTTTGTTACATATCTAAGGATATCAGGGCATGAACCCTACATGCTTAAATATAAAAAAACATATGTTAAAGAAAAGATTTCATCAGCGATTGATTTATTGATACAAGCTACAGCGCTTCAGCCATTACAAAACAAACACACTTCTACTGAGTCTAATAAGATTTGATGGAACCCAAGCAGAATGATAACATTCACAGTTCATTTATATTAAAATAAAGTTACAATCACGTTTTGTTTAGAAACAAAATCTATTCAAATAACGCAATTATCATCAGGTGATTGTTCCATTCATGAAGAATCATGAGGATTCGCACGTCTCCAAGTTATTACCAACATAAACGGATATGCATAAAATCGATCATTCTATCAATTTCATAACCGTTCAATGATAAAATATCCATCGTTGTACCGGCCATAGCTAACACTGGTTGCCATGAACAATGTTGATGCATAAAATGACAAACAATCTTGTAACAACACAAGCACACGAAAGTGCCGTTTTCCTATGTGATAAATGTATTCTACACAATATCAAATCAGACATAAGTTACCGAAGATTGGGATGAATTCGCGTGAAACTCGTGCATATTTCTTCACAAGACATGTTCTATCGTATGTCTTATTATATTTTCTATCATATACCAAGTGTCTAGCATATGCAAATGTGTATGCATGTTTACAGTATCTTAGCTGTCACATGATTAAAGGTCAATATAACTTACAAAGATCTTCTTCAGAAACATCAACAACAGACGTGAGAAAACCATTCACGTGTACCGAATTATCTACCTAAACTACTGGCTGTCAAAGAATTCCTTAGAGAATGCCGGTAATTCCTACCAGATTAGCAAATCCATTTCAACTGGCCTAAGTGGCTTTCGTGAGTACTTTAGATAAACGCAAATTCGATTCCCTATACGATCCGTTTAGAAACCTCCAATTGCTGCTTAAGTGACAAGATGACAATAAGCGAAACTTTTTGAAAGAGTGACCAAAAAAGAAGTTATATTGATTAATAATCAGATTAAATAAAACTGTCGTATTACATACAGATCATTTGAGAAATAGAATAAACAATGTTATAAATATAAACGTTGCCGCATGACAATGTGACGTTACACAAAAACCGTAAATCTCCCTGTATAAATGATTATAATATGTATCATAACTGATAATAGAATCCTCAAGGGATAAGGGAAAGAGGTCGTCCGGTTCTCAACATGGAGGCGAATCCTGCACGCAGAACTCTTAAAATCAAGAAAGGATTCACCTGTGAGGGGTGAAGGGGATTTACGTTTACATATACATAAGTCAATCTACATCTGTTCTAATTCAGTGATCCCAGTTTTAACCATGTTATGTTTATTGTCGGTGTGTTTTCATAAAGAAAATGGGAAAGAACAACAAATTCTCTCTTGATTAGCGTCTCTGGGGTTCTATCGCTTGCTTTATTATATTCCTTCGACGTTATGAACTGTTATATTAGTATATGTTACTAAATGTTTAATGCATGGTGTGTGTTGAAACAAATCGCTTTGTAGCATAACATGTGGTATTATATGAAAAAGTCCAGCCCTTTCAAATGCTTTTTTGCCAATATTTTCGCATAAGACAATTCAAAGAGAGCCATTACTTTGGAAATATTGAGAAAACAAAAATGCACCGATACTTTTACTCTGCATTTCCTCTCACTATTCTATACAATAATATCACGTTTACTTGAATATATTAATACGTATTGAAAAGAGTTTTGCACACAAATAAAGGAAGTGCAATAAGGATGAGTAATGTAACAACAAACTCTATTGCCCTCAGCACATTTATCGCTTTACGTACCTATAGGATATTTAATGACATATACGTAAATTCCCTATTCAATGAAACATTCACAAATGATACAACACATAATACCATCAAGAATGTTACTATAAATTTGTACGATGTGATGTGGTAAATGGGTTCCATCATTATTTAAAATGTTGTCATCAGCACTTACAGGTCGAGATCCCAAATTTAGTAACGTTCATCTGTTCGAGACTTAACGCCGTATTAATTTCCTATGAACCAATCAACGATTCCATAATTGCCACTTTCCACGTCAGTTCTGATTTTGTTAGAATTATAAGTACAGAAGTTGCGTTTGTAAATAAGACTAAGTCGACCCTTTGTACTGCATTTTCACAATTACTTTTTAATGTTGCTTTGAGTAGCGAAAACGACGCTAAGTTATCATAGCGCAATTTTATGTATTTGTATTTGTTGTATTTAGCTTTAATCCGTTTTTATTGTTTTATCCCTATTGGATGATACAAAGTACATATGTTAAACTAAATATCATAATGATATAAGGAAAAGATCACATTGTATCCAATTTGGTAGCACTTGTATTACAATTGGTATCTCTTTGTTCAGACTGTGAATACCCATATGTTGTATCGTTTAAATCAATTCGGCGTGAAATGCTCTTTACGGAAAGGTATAGTTACAAGGGTTTGTACGCGAAAGATGTTCTGCTTATTTTGGGTTGAAATTATTGCTCTTACATTGAATTTGTTATGGAAAAACTTTCATTAATTTAAACCTTAAATCTAAAATCACTAGTCGCATATGTCAATGGCAGAAAAGCTACTTAACGCGAGGACAAAGAACAAACCAGTGTATTCTGGAAGTTGTCCGTGCCATGAATGGAGGAAATAAAGAATCTATCTGCTAAGTGATTTGTTTTCTTCAGAAACACCGTCTGACGTGAGATTAGCATTTACATGTACCCAATTATCCACCTTAACTGCTGGCTGTCATAGAATTCCTTAGAGAATTCCGGTAATTCCTATCATCGAAACCAGATTAGCAAATCCATTTCATCACGCCGATGTGGCTTTCGTGGGTGCTTTAGCTAAACGCAAATTCGATTCCCTCTACGATCCGTTTAGAAGCCTCAAATTTATGTTTAAGTGACAAGGTTACACTAAGCAAAATTGTTTGAAATAATTACCAAGAAAGAAGTTATATTGATAAATGTTCAGATCAAATAAAACAGGCATATTACATACAGGCCTTTTGAGAAATAGAATTAACAATGGTATAAATATAAACGTTGCCGCATGACAATGTGACGTTACACAAAAACCTTCAATCTCCCTGGATAAATGAGTATAATATGTATCATTACTGATATGACAAATAAACATATTATCTTGGGAAATATATGTACATAATTATATACATTAAAGAAGCCCGAAATAGCGCGGAACGCACTAGATTAGAATCCTCAAGGGATAAGGGAAAGAGGTCGTCCGGTTCTCAACATGGAGGCGAAGAGAACAAGAATTTCTCTTCTGTTTAGAGTTTCTGGGTTTTATCGCTTGCTTTATTATTTTTCTTCACCGATATAAACTGTAATATTATCACATGCTTCTAAATGTTTAATGCATAGTGTGTGTTGAAACATATCGATTTGTTGCATGACATGTGGTATCATTTGAACAATTGAAACCCTTTCAAAGCTTTTTGTCGATATTTCCGCATAAGACAATTCAAAAAGAGCCAATACTTTGGAAATATTGAGAGAAACAAATGCACGGATACTTTTACTCTGAACTTCCTCTAATTATTCTATACAATTATACCACGTTTACTTGAATGTATTAATACTTATTTAAAAGAGTTTTGCACAACAAAGAAAGAAAGTGCCATAATGATGTGTAAAGTTAAAAAAAAAAACACGCTATTGTCCTCAGCACATTTATCGCTATACGTTTCTATAAGATATTTAATGACATATGCGTAAATTGCCTATTCATTGGAAATTTTACAAATAATAAAACGCATAATACCATCAACAATGTTACTATATATTCGTACGATGTGATGTGGTTAATGGGTTCCATCATTCTTTAAAATGTTGTCATCAGCACTTACAGGGCAAGATCAACGATTCCATTATAATTGCCACTTTCCTGGTCAGTTCTGATTTTGTTAGAATTATAAGAAGTTGTGTTTGTAAATAAGACTAAGTGGACCCTTTGTACTGTTATGCTTCACAATGACTTTTTCAATGTTGCTTTCAGTAGCGTAAACGACGCTTAGTTATCATAGCGCAATTGCATGTATTTGTATTTGTTGTATTTAGCTTTAATCCGTTTTTATTTTTATTTTTTCTCTATTGGATCATACATTATGTTAAACTAAATATCATAATGATATAAGGAAGAAATCATTGTACCCTCAGTGGTAACACTATTATTACAATTGGTTTCTTTTTGTTCAGACTGCAAACACCCATATTTTGTATTGTTCAAATCAATTCGGATTGAAATTCTCTTTACGAAAAGGTATGGTTACAAGGGTTTCTACGCGCAAGATGTTCTGTTTATTTTGGGTTGAAAGTATTGCCTTTACATTGAATTTTGTTAAGGAAACACTTTCAGTAATTTATACCCAAAATTTAAAGGGACTGTAAACCACGAATGACGAAAAAATAGAAAAGTTCTAAAATACCGTGTGTTTTTTTTTACAATTATTAGTTTATATTGATTAAAATATCACGAAACTTTTGAAATATTGACCAAGAAAGAAGTTATATTGATTAATGTTCGGATCAAATAAAACAGGCATATTACATACAGGCCATTTGAGAATAAATTATACCAGAAATATAAGCGTTCCCGCATGACAATATGTTGCTTTACATAAACCTTTTTTCTCCCTCAATAGATGATTATAATATACATCATTACAGATATAACAAACAAACATACTATATTGGGAAATATATATCCATAATTGTTTACATTAAAGTGCATTTTACAAATATATACATTAGTCATTTAACCTCTGATTGAAGGCGGATATACCAGCTTTAATCATTTAATGACTAAAGTCTGTGCTCCATTATAAAAGTAGTGGATAAGAACATTAACTGCTCTCCCAATATAAAAATATAGAGTTCCATCGTTTGCTTTATTTTTATATTTTTTCTCCTATATTAACTTTTATATTTGTTTATGTTACTCAATATTAAATGCATGTTGTGTGTTGAAACAAATTGCTTGCATAGGAGATCAAATGGCTTCAAAAAAATGCATGAGGTAAGATATTTAAAAAAAAAAACAATCAGTAGATACAAAACACTAGACGATCGGTTTGATATAGTTGGGGAGTGTACGCGCCATCTAAGATACATCTATAGTCCTCAGCACAGAAATCGTTTTCCGCACCTATATGATAATGATCTCTATAGGTAAATGTCGTTTTCAGTGGAACTTTTACGAACGATAAAACACATAATACCATCAACAATGTTACTATATATTCGTACGATGTGATGTGGCTAATGGGTTCCATCATTCTTAAACATGTTGTCATCAGCACTAACAGGTCCAGATTCCAAATGAAGTAAAGTTAAACTGGTCGAGACTTAACGCCGCATTAATTTCCTATTAACCAATCAACGCTTCCATAATTGCCACTTTCCTCGTCAGTTCTGATTGGTATTGATTGGGTAACGACGTCAAATGAGGCATAAAGACATGGCTTATTATAATCCAATATTTCAAAGACCGACATCCAACGTGACTTATTGGTAAGGTTGATAATAGAAAGTATCCAAATGAGGGAGTACGGTGTTATTGTACAGATCTCCCCTGGCGATTTAACGGTCGATAGTTAATTATTGTCTGAATTGTATCAATGCATTTATAATAATGCAATGTCGTGTACCAGTTCACCTGAAATTATTTTCAGATATCTACCGGTAAATACATCGTGTAATTGAATAATAACACAAAATAACTGCAGTTGATTTGAGACTTTGAAGTGAATGTAAATATATTAATACGATAATAAATCCTTGGTAGGTATTCTTATTACTCGGATTTCGTAAGGGTGCATTTCTAGTGAAAGACGAAATGTATAAATGTCAAGTCACTGAAAATAACTTGTATATGCGTCCTGCGTTTCATCAAAGCGCATTAGATATCTTATCTCTCGTTCATTTGAATCGCCAAGACAAATGCCTTAAGCTCTTATGGAATTTTTCGTTTGTAGGAGGTCTCTTCTAAACAAAATTCGAGTTGAGGCTGAAATGTCGTTCCTGTTAACGAGGCGCATATAATTGAATTTAAAACTGAATTATAAAATCAAATACTGCATTGGAAGACAATTGGCAAAAAAGGGACCCATTAAAAAAGATTTATAATCTTCATCTGGACTTATTTCATGTCCCGCGTCATGCGAAAATGGGTCTTGTGCCATATGCGGCCGCGCAGTCTGGTACGTCTATCCACAATAAAGTCACGAAAGGTTTCGTGGTCTCATATGCGGACAGCGTAGCTCCAGACCAGACTGTTCGACTGCGCAGGCTTGTAATGAGCTACACTGGTCGCATAAAGCATAAAACCCATGGACGCATGTCATATTTTGAATGAGGTACAGATTTCAAGAATAAGGAGTTTCCTGATTCATACTCCGTATCCCCACTCAGATAATGTGATATAGCGACCGTTATAAAGGCCATAAAAAGACCCATAGAAATGTCATTACCCAAAATCCAGAAAAATTGTCAAATTATATTTGAACAGCTAATCATGTTGGTATTAAACTTACAATGCTCGACAAATACCACTGTCCTCAAGAGATTGTGGAGATATTTCCCAAAATTTCCCAAAGGTTTTACAAATGCAAGCTAATGAAATAAGATCCGCTGTTATATGTTTGTATCGGACAAATACGATTGTCACTTGCAATATAAAAATAATTGGAAACATTTCAAAAGGGCAACAGCACTGCCTTAATTAAATCAAGTAGTAGAAGTAGTAGTCGAAGTCGTGGAAGTAGTGGTTGTGGTAGTGCTATGGCAGTGGTATTGGTGGTGGTATCGTTGGTGATGGTGGTATTATCGCGATTTTGCTTTTGATTATGATGGCTCTAATGATGAACATGAAGAAGAAAAAGGAAAATCAACAACAATCATAGGGAGCTATGGTGTCTTTAAAATAGAGCACATTTATTACAGATCTATTATAGGATCGTCAAAATTATTTGGGTGTGTATAACGGTGACCTAAGCAAATAAAAAACTACAATATCGGGACATACCTGTAGCTCCACGCTCTAGTTAGCTTTATACAGGTACAAACTGTCTTAAAGGGGAGCATTTGTGTCCTTCTAAACATCGAAATCACAACAAACATATGTATGATTATAAGCCGATGTTGACCATTTGAGCCTCGCTCTGGGAAAACGGACTTAAATGCGTTTGCGTTGAGTGTCGTCCCTGACTATCTGCACAGGCTTATCAAGGACGACACTTTCCGCTTTATGGAATTTTCTGTTTAAAGGAAGTCTCTTCTCAACAAAAATTCTAGTTTATGTGGAAAGTGTCGTCCCTGATTAGCCTGTGCCGACTTACATTTACATACATGCATTTTCCCAAAACGAGGCTCTTATATGACGGGAGGACAGAGGCAAACACACAAGAATGTGTTTCTAAGCTATCCATAGTACACACCAATTATAGGTTGTAATTTAAACATGAAACAACTTGTTTTCATAGTACATTATTGTAATAAGCATAATTTTACGTTCTATATTGTTTTTAATAAGACATTTATACACACATGTATTAGAATACGATTGTAATTGACTTACTTTTTATTGAACAAATAATATATTTTAATTAAAGTTGTGCAAATTAATTATGAATATCCTGTAATAGTCACTTTAAGATTTCATTTGGACAGACAGACTTAATTAATCAAAGCGAAATAGCTTGGTTCCGCTACATTGTTTTCTATACAGAAGTATGTATCGAGCTATCAGAGAAAATTTCACGACTTAGTGATTCATTTGTTTAAAAAAATGTTTTGTTAAATGAACCCATAATGAAAGAGATATAGCACACATTCATAATTTTAATGATTTAAGAACGGCAATTTAACGATTAGATTTATGGTTAGATTATGTGTACATGAAGCTTTAAATGTGACTTTTATATTATGCGCGCGGTCGGAATAACGGTTTTAAGAAGAAGTGTGGAATGTATGCATAATTAACATTATTGCAAAATAACAAAATACTAAATAACTTATATGAAGATGGATAAGTTTTAATAAAGGTGTCTTCAAACATTGTTGTATTAAAATGTGATAAAACAATCGCAATCTTACATAATAACAATACAAAAATATTCTTAAACAATTTTCATTCATACCGATGCTATATACATGTAATGTTTTGTTGGGAATAAATTACCCATTTCTCTAAAAACGTTATTCGCCGCGATCATGAAATAGGTTAGCGCAAATTTGAACTAAAATAAAGAAAAGGAGAAAAACAAACATTTAAATTTACATTAAGCGATTGGGAAGCGACGGTTACTAAAATAGTGCCTATATTACGTAATATCGACATAAAAGCACAGGACATAAAATGGCGGCTGCTACGAAACTAATGCGACTGGCGCTCAACCGCGTCCAAAAGCTGAACACGATCCAACCACCGGACAGAGCGGCTGACGAGACGGCCAAGTTCTTGTCAAAGTTTCCGACCAAATGCATGGAGCACGAGGAACCCGTGAAACGCTTCTGCGCCGATCACGATGTTCTAATCTGTGACGTCTGCGCCCTGTCCAATCACAAGAGTTGCCAGACGGTGATGGATTTCACGGAAGCGTCTAAGGGCATCCGAAGCAGTCGCGAAGTAACAGGTCACAATATACTTAATACTTTCCTTTATAATTCAATATTAAAGTGTTTAACATGCATTCGAGTTAAATACGTTGATTTATTTAGAGACTATATGACTCAATTTTATTTAGTATAATGTAACCTACAGTTCTCGAGAACGGGCTGAAGAAAATGATCGAGGACTACGAGAAAATGTTCAAAGAACAGTCCGAGATTATGACAAATCTCGCGGAGCAAGAACGAGAGTTCGTAAAGGCGGTGAAGCAGTTCCGAGGAGAGATCAACGCCATTTTGGATCGCCTGGAAAACTCGGTGCTCGCCAAGAAAGATAACTACACCACTCAGAGGAGAGATATGGTCAAAGGTAGACAACTCTTTGTGATTAAACATAATTGTGAGCTTCGTTCTGGGAAAACTGGGTTAGATTCATGTGCGTAACGTGTCATCCCAGATTAGCCTATGCACTCCGCATATTCTAATCAGAGACAAAACGTTCCGCCTACACAGGATTTTCGTTTAGAAAGACATGATTTAAACTGAAAAGTCCATTACAGCGGAAAGGGTCTTCCATGATTAGCCCGTGCGGACTGCATTAAGCCAAGTTTCCCAATAACGAGGTTCATATGTCAATAGTGATATACGTTGCTCTTTATAATAAAATGCTAAGTCATATATACCCTTATTTTACCGTTTAAATGTGTCGTGTTTGGATGAGACATTCATATTTGCCTGAAAACAAACATTTTCAAAACATATTTACTAGGTCACCGTTAACACAGGCAGCAATTTTGGGATGTCTATCAAAGAAAGAGATGAAACTTCAAACTTCTATCTCTAAACTTCTATCTCTAATCGTCTAACTCTTAACATCTATTTCTAAACGTTTACGTCTATTTCTATACCATTGCGTTTATATATATACCTTTACGTATATTTCTATACTTGTACATCTATATCTTTACCTGTACGTCTATTTCTATACCTTTGCGTTTATCTCTATACCTTTACGTTTTTCTCTTTACCTTTACGCCTACCTCTATACCTTTACGTCTATCTCTATACCTGTACCTCTATTTCTATACCTTTACGTCTATCTGCATACCTATACGTCCATCTATATACCTTTACGTCTATCTCTATACCTTTACTTCTATCTCAATACCTTTACGTTTATCTCTATACCTTAACGTGTATTTCTTTACCTTTACGTATACATGTATCTCTATACCTGTACGTCTATCTCTATACCTTTACGTTTATCGCTTTACCTGTACGTCTATTTCTATACCTTAACGTCAATCTCTATACCTTTACGTGTATCTCTATACCTGTACGTGTATCTCTATACCTGTACGTCTATCTCGATACCATTACGTTTATCTTTATACCTGAACCTCTATTTCTATACCTTTACACAAATCTCTTTACCTTTACGTCTATCTCTATACCTTTACGTCTATCTATTTACCTGAACGTCTATCTATATACCTTTACGTCTACCTCTATACATGTACGTCTTTTTCTATACCTTTACGTCAATCTCTTTACCTTGACGTCTATCTCTATTAGTGCTACTCGAAATCCATATTTGTGAAAACCATTGCAATGACTTCTTCGAATGTATTGTCCCGGAAATACCGTCGATATTACTCTAAAATGTTTAACATGTTTTAAAATAGATAAATATTTAATATTAGCCTCGATCTGGGAAAACGGGATGAAATGTATATGCATTAAGTGTCGTCCTAGATAAGCGGGTGCAGTCTGCACAGGCAAATGAGGGACGACACTTTCCGCTTTTATGGTTTTGTTCGATAAAAAGAAGTCCCTTGTAAGCGAAAATCTAGTTTAGGCGGAAAGTATCGTCCCAGATTAGCCTGTGTAAAATGCACAAGCTTATCTGAGACGATGCCTTACGTATATGCATCAAACCCCGTTTTCCTAGAGCGAGCTTGATATATATTTTCAAGTTTGTAACCATGCCGTAGATCACAAGCAGAGCTGTAAGACAGCCATGACCTTACTTGAGAACTACAGCAAAGAGCTGGACCGGTGTTACCTTGCAAACGACAACGAGGCTCTCTTCGTTTCCATGAAGAAAACCCGCGCGGTCATGGACAAGTATGAGACGCAGAGAAAGAACATCGCGAAAGCGCCGAAAAAGGTGTCTCTATCTTTCGTCGCTAACAACAGCATCGCCAAGTTCTTTCTGAGTTTACGAGGTAATGTTGACCCGAGTCTTGCGAAAATGGATTTTATGTCATACGCGGCTAGCGGTGCGCCAGACTAGCTTGCGAATATGGTAGCTCCGCACCATACTGCGCGGATGCGCAGGCTAGTCTAGAGCTGCGCATGCCGCATAAGGCATGAGACACATTTCGCATGCCGCGTTTTCGAGTCTGAATATACTCATGAGCAATAAAAAAAACGTTAAAATCACTCGAAACTATATACTGCTCTCTCTCTCTCCCTCTGTCTTTGCATTTATCCTACTTCTAATACTACTTTATACGTGACCATTTGAAAATGAATACGGGCTTTCAATAAATAACATAAATAAATAAATATGCCATAAATATCCTTAAATTGAATAAAAGTAAATAAAAAAGAAAATGTGCAGTTCATGCTTGGTGAATACGTTTAAAAAAAGTTTTGTTCACACAATTTTAGGCAAAAAATGTCAAAAGACAAAAAATCCGGCATAGGAAATACAACCAAATTGCTGGTTCGAATATGTTCACACATTTATTCATCTTCATACACGCGTGCTAAATACGTGTATAACGTTTAAAACATCTTAAGAGATAAAGTCTCTTACGACGACCACAAAATAATGTTTGACATTTCTGTTATTTTATGTGAGATTTTTCTCAAATGTTTCCCAGAGTCTTAAATAATGATCATGGTAATTTGATCTCTATGGTAACATCGTAGCTTGATTATGCATGGTTTCATAGAAATTAAATCTAAATGAGCCTCGTTCTTGGAAAACTGGACTTAATGCTTTTGCGTAAAGTGTCGTCCTAGATTGGCCCGTGCACAGGCTAATCAGAGACAACACTTTCCGCTTACATGGAATTTTTCCTTTGTAAGTTAGTCTCTTATAAACGAAAATCCAGTGTAGGCGGAAGGTGTTATCCCTGATAAGCCAGTGCGGACTCTACAGGCTAATCTTGAACGACACTTTACGCACATGCATTAAGCCCAGTTTTCCCAGAACGGGGCTCAAATGAAAGCATGGTAACTGTATATCCATGGTTAAATGGTTAATCGCTCTCCATGGCTATACTGTAAATTAGTGTCCAATGTAACTGAGTACATAATAAATCCATGGTTACAGATTTCGGTGACATGAAGGCCGATACTTCGGTAGTCACTTCCGTTCCCAGTGGAAATGGCGCCACCACGGAACGGCGCGCCAGCAAGGGGAGTCTGAGTAGCGCCGGCTTAGCGCCGTTGAGCGACAGGAAGTTCAGTGTTGTCAGTCTGCCGCAGTTTGACCGTCGCATGAGCACCAACAGCCTACAGACGTCCGAGCGAATAAACCTTTTATCAAGGTCAGTTGATATATTAAAAAGTTAATGGTTGTAAAATATGTAATGCTCCATCCACGTCACCAACCTATTATTCTCTATATATCCCTAATATTGTAATGCGTTAACTTATAAGGGAAATCATCGCTGCGATAAATGTGTCAGAAAGTGAACGTGTAAGTTCCCCCGGTAGATATACCAATGAAGGTTGTAGTCAGTGGTCGATTATTTTTCAAAAATGGTTCTTGTAAACGTCTGTGAGACTGGCCATTGAAAGAAAATTTAAATGATTTTGTGTTTCTTTAATGTTCTCTTCAGTGATGACGTCAGATCAGAAGCGTTTAAAACGACCCTGAGTTTACCAAAAATCGAGTCTTCCGTCCAGATGCTAAATAACAACAATCTACCGAAAACCAGGCGTCCCACCCATGTCGGTAAGCAGCGGAAAATAGTTGCTGTTTGCAGAGCATTTGGCTCCAAATGTGGCTGTTGTAAGCGATTTTGATCATTTGAACCACGTTCTGGGAAAACAGGGATTAATGCATTTGCCTAAAGTGTCGTCCCAGATTAGCATGTGCATCAACACAGGTTAATCAGGGATGACCCTTTCCGCTTTTGTTGTATTTTTCGTTTAAATGAGATCTCTTCTCAGCGAGATTCCAGTTTATGCGGAAACAGTCTTCCCAGATTGATATGAGACCACACTTTCCCCACATGCATTAAGTCCCGTTTTCACAGAGCGCGACTCATATCATTTGCTGCGATGGTTACTTAGGGGCGGCAAAACAGACAACACGTGTTCAGATTATATGATAACATATATTCGATGTATCGAATATCTCATACGAATAAATGCGTGGTTAAAAATAAAATTTTCAAAAAAAGCCATAAATTCCTTGAAATCGTAACCACGAAATATTCGATGAAAACCTTGGTTATTAACTTGCATTCGACAGGGCCCGGTATGGCAAATAAACATTATCGCAGTATGTTAATATTGAGATGCGCAAAATACGATTCAATGTTTGAGTCTCGCTCTGGAATAACTGGGCTAAATGCCTTTGCCCCAAGTGTCGTCCTAGATCAGCATGTGCAGTCTACACAGGTTGATCGGGGACGACACTTTCCGCTGAATAGAATTTTTCGTTTAAATGAAGTCTCTTCTAAGCGAAAACTCAGCTAATGCGGAAAGTGTCGTCCCTGATTTGCCTCTGCAGACTGCACAGACTTATTCGGGATAACACTTTACGCACATGCATTAAGCCCCCGTTTTCCCAAAGCGAGGCTCATTTTTATTTTTTGTTTAGGGGATGTATCCGTGTTCTTGGAAAGCGACACTGAAATGCCGTTCATCACGGGTATAACATTCATGGCGGATGATCAAGTGGTCGTGGCTGATGACGCAAACAAAAACGTGAAGCTTTTCACGCATGCGTTCTTCCCGGTTGCCATGGTAGCGCTGACGTCACCACCACGTGACATTACACCAATCAAAGCGCAGCAAGTGGTCGTGACTATACCAACGGAGAAAGCGCTGCAGTTTATCGATCTAGGCAAAGATTTGCTGCTCAGAAATAAAATAACTTTGGATTTTGAGTGTTTCGGTGTGACTTGTTTTAATCAGGAGCTTTACGTCACATCCGGGTTCTCAAAAGAGCGGGAAATTCGAATTATTTCTTTAACTGGGGAAGTACGAAAGAGTATACGGCCCGGAATCGTGGATTTACGATATCCGTTGTACATCGCTGTCGATCCGAGGAACAAAACTATTTTCGTCTCGGATTATAATCACGGCGTTGTGGGGGTGGACACGAATTCAGGTGAAGTGAAATTCAAATGCAAAGACACGGACGTACACGGATACTACAAAGGTATCACTATAGGCAACAAAGGCAATATATACGTGTGCACGTGGAATCTACACGGGGTCAGTCGGGTACACTTGGACGGGCGAGGCTTGGAGACAGTGATCCCAATGCCCGGAAAAGAGGGGAGAAAACCGCACTCCGTGGCGTTCAGTAAGAAATCCGAACGTTTGGTGGTGTCCCTTTGCGGTGGAAAAAGAGCGTGTCTGTCTGTTTACAGATATCAATAACACTGGACAGAGATCCATTGAGCTGCATTCTGGGATAAAATGGCTAAATGCATGTGCGTAGAGTGTCGTCCCAGATCAGCCAGTGCAGTCCGCACAGGCTCATCTGGGAATAACTTTACGCTTTTATGGAATTTTCGTTAAAAGGGATTCTCGTCTAAACACTAATTCAGTTTAGGCGGAAAGTGTCCTCTCTGATTAGCCTGTGCGGTCTGCATAGCTAATGTGGGACACAACTATCAGAACGCGGCTCAATTGATAGATCTTTGCATTTGGACTGGATGAGGATGAAAATAAAACAGAAAGTATGGCCATCATTTTTTAGTTGAGTTACCCATTATCGTACATAGTATGAAATCGAGTCACCAAAACCACCTCTTTTTGCAGGTTTGTTTGAAAAATAAAGTAATTGTGTTATTTTTCAAAACGCAATTTTAACGGGTTTTTCAATATATTGTTGAGATTACCGTTTTAAATATATATTGTATGGGAAACGTATTGATTTCTCAACGAACTATGTTTGTACATGTATACCATATTCATATTTGTATTGTTTATTATTGTATGTATTGATGACCAGTATGATGACCAGTGTACAGTACGATGACTAGTATGATACCAGTACGATGACCAGTATGATACCAGCATGATGGTGATGACCAGTACGATGACCAGTAGGATGACCAGTAGGATGACCAGTGTGATGACAAGTACGATGAACAGTGTGATGACCAGTACGATGACCAGTAGGATGACCAGTGTGATGACCAGTATGATACCAGCATAATGGCCAGTATGATGACCAGTAGGATGACCAGTAGGATGACCAGTAGGATGACCAGTGTGATGACCAGTATGATACCAGCATAATGATCAGTATGATGACACATATGATGACCGGTACGATGACCAGTATGATAATCAGTATGATGACAAGTATGATGACCAGTGTGATGACCAGTAGGATGACCAGTAGGATGACCAGTGTTATGAACAGTATGATGACCAGTAGGATGACCAGTGTGATGACCAGTACGATGACCAGTACGATAATCAGTATGATGACCAGTATGATGACCAGTATGATGACCAGTAGGATGGCCAGTAGGATGACCAGTGTGATGACCAGTACGATGACCAGTATGATGACCAGTAGGATGACCAGTGTGATGACCAGTAGGATGACCAGTAGGATGACCAGTGTGATGACCAGTATGATGACCAGTGTGATGACCAGTAGGATGACCAGTGTGATGACCAGTACGATGACCAGTAGGATGACCAGTAGGATGACCAGTGTGATGACCAGTACGATGACCAGTAGGATGACCAGTAGGATGACCAGTAGGATGAACGGTGTGATGACCAGAATGATACCAGCATAATGACCAGTATGATAATCAGTATGATGACCAGTAGGATGACCAGTGTGATGACCAGTAGGATGACCAGTGTGATGACCAGTACGATGACCAGTAGGATGAACAGTACGATGACCAGTGTGACGACCAGTACGATGACCAGTATGATAACCAGAGTGATGAACAGTATGATGACCAGTGTGATGACCAGTATGATGACCAGTGTGATGACCAGTACGATGACCAGTAGTTCATCGTACTGGTCATCATACTGGTCATCCTACTGGTCATCATACGTGTCATCATACTGGTCATCGTACTGGTCATCATACTGTTCATCACTCTGGTCATCATACTGGTCATCGTACTGGTCATCGTACTGGTCATCATACTGGTCATCATACTGGTCATCATACTGGTCATCATACTGTTCATCGTACTGGTCATCATACTTATCACAAAGAACGGAGATTAATGACCCATGTAAAAATGAACTGATGTCTAAGCAACTGGTCGTCATAATGGTCATCATACTGGTCATCATACTGGTCATCATACTGGTCATCGTACTGGTCATCCTACTGGTCATCGTACTGGTCATCACACTGGTCATCCTACTGGTCATCGTACTGGTCATCACACAAACTGGTAATCTGGTTATCATACTGGTCATCGTACTGGTCATCACACTGGTCATCCTACTGGTCATCCTACTGGTCATCACACTGGTCATCATACTGGTCATCACACTGGTCATCCTCTGGTCATCCTACTGGTCATCGTACTGCTCATCACACTGGTCATCCTACTGGTCATCCTACTGGTCATCACACTGGTCATCATACTGGTCATCATACGTGTCATCATACTGGTTATCATACTGGTCATCCTACTGGTCATCACACTGGTCATCCTACTGGTCATCATACTGGTCATCGTACTGGTCATCGTACTGGTCATCATACTGGTCATCATACTGGTCATCGTACTGGTCATCACACTGGTCATCCTACTGGTCATCATACTGGTCATCAGTATGATGACCAGTATGATGACCAGTACGATGACCAGTACGATGATCAGTATGATGACCATCAGTAGGATGACCAGTAGGATTACCAGTAGGATGGACCAGAAGGATGACCAGTAGGATGACCAGTGTGATGACCAGTACGATGACCAGTATGATAACCAGTATGATGACCAGTGTGATGACCAGTAGGATGACCAGTGTGATTACCAGTACGATGACCAGTGTGATGACCAGTACGATGACCAGTGTGATGACCAGTGTGATGACCAGTATGGTGACCAGTGTGATTACCAGTTTAGTGACCAGTATGATTACCAGTATCGTCACCAGTATGATGACCAGTATGATGACCAGAGTGATGACTAGAGTGATTACCAGAGTAATACTAGAGTGATGACAAGAGTGATGACCAAAGTGATGTCCAGAGTGATGACCAGAGTTATGACCAAAGGGATTACCAGTATGATGACCAGTATGATAACCAGTAAAATGGGGTTTTATGCATGTGTGTAGAGTTTCGTAAAGTTCCCTAATATCACACTGGTCATCCTACTGGTCATCCTACTGGTCATCGTACTGGTCATCATACTGGTCATCGTACTGGTCATCATATGATGACCAGTATGATGACCAGTACGATGACCAGTATGATGACCAGTGTGATGACCAGTAGGATGACCAGTATGATGACCAGTGTGATGACCAGTATGGTGACCAGAATGATTACCAGTTTAGTGACACAATGACCAGTATGATAATCAGTATGATAACCAGTATGATGACCAGTGCGATGACCAGTATGATAACTAGTAGGATGACCAGTAGGATGACCAGTGTGATGACCAGTACGATGACCAGTACGATGACCAGTATCGTACTGGTCATCATACGTGTCATCATACTGGTTATCATACTGGTCATCGTTCTGGTCATCACACTGGTCATCCTACTGGTTATCATACTTGTCATCGTACTGGTCATCACACTGGTCATCGTACTGGTCATCGTACTGGTCATCACACTGGTCATCCTACTGGTCATCGTACTGGTCATCGTACTGGTCATCATACTGATTATCATACTGCGTACTGGTCATCGTACTGGTCATCGTACTGGTCATCATACTGGTCATCATACTGGTCATCATAATCATACTGGTGACGATACTGGTCATCACACTGGTCATCGTACTGGTCATCACACTGGTCATCCTACTGGTCATCCTACTGGTCATCGTACTGGTCATCACACTGGTCATCCTACTGGTCATCACACTGGTCATCATACTGGTCATCCTACTGGTCATCCTACTGGTCATCCTACTGGTCATTATGCTGGTATCATACTATCATACTGGTCATCCTACTGGTCATCCTACTGGTCATCACTGACCAGTACGATGACCAGTACGATGACCAGTATGGTGACCAGTATGATTACCAGTTTAGTGACCAGTATGATGACCAGTATCGTCACCAGTATGATGACCAGTATGATGACCATTATGACGACCAGTATGATTACCAGTTTAGTGACCAGTATGATGACCAGTATGATTACCAGTTTAGTGACCAGTATGATGACCAGTTTAGTGACCAGTATGATAATCAGTATGATGACAAGACCATTATGACGACCTTTATGACGACCAGTATGATGATCAGTATGATGACCAGTACGATGAACAGTATGATGACCAGTATGATGACCAGTATGATAATCAGTATGATGACCAGTATGATGACCAGTATGATGACCAGTACGATGACCAGTACGATGACCAGTATGATACAAGCATAATGACCAGTATGATGACCAGTACGATGACCAGTACGATGACCAGTATGATGACCAGTACGATGACCAGTATGATAACCAGTATGATGACACGTATGATGACCAGTACGATGACCAGTATGATGACCAGTATGATACCAGCATAATGACCAGTATGATGACCAGTGCGATGACTAGTACGATGACCAGTACGATGACCAGTATGATACCAGCATAATGACCAGTATGATGACCAGTACGATGACCAGTATGATGACCAGTGTACAGTACGATGACCAGTATGGTACCAGTATGATGACCAGTATGATACCAGCATAATGGTGATGACCAGTAGGATGACCAGTAGGATGACCAGTAGGATGACCAGTGCGATGACCAGTAGGATGACCAGTAGGATGACCAGTATGATGACCAGTGTAGTAGGATGACCCGTATGATGACCAGTAGGATGACCCGTATGATGACCAGTAGGATGACCCGTATGATATGATGACCATTAGGATGACCAGTATGATAATCAGTATGATGACCAGTATGATGACCAGTGTGATGACCAGTATGATGACCAGTAGGATGACCAGTATATTTGTATTGTTTATTTTTACAAATATAATCTCCATACGATATTTTAAATCATTTTATTAAACAAAAAGAAATAGTTATTATATGAAATTAAGACAGTGTTACTAGTTATAAATAAATATAAATAAACTGTTTCACAAGAACATCCAAATCATGTGTTTTCATTTTACACCTCTAAACAGGACTTCCAATTATTAATATTGGTTAACAGTTATAGTTCAATTTCATTAACCTCCGCATTAAACCCAACTGAAATCGAAGCTTGCACACCGTTAATATACTCCGGCATAAATTCTTAATTGTTGACAACTAGCACGAATCGTTTCCATTCTTTTCACAATGATTTTCATTTTCTGAAGTATTTTCACCTTCGTCATTGTCTTGGTTATCTTCATCACCTTCTTCGTATTCGCTCTCAATATCATCATCTTCATTATCATAACGCTGATCCTCATTTTCCTCCATTTTGTCTCGTTCGTCATCAGAATATGTGTCTACGTCATCAGTATTTGTGTAAACCGTTTCCTTCTGCTCCGTTGCGGATTCTGACCACGTGCTCTTGCGTTCTCGCTCTTTTTTGATCTTGTTCATCATTCCACAAGCCTTTTGAATGTCCATGAACTTTTGTTCCGCCTCGACCTGCTCTGTGACGTTTTTATTGGTAAATCGGTCTGGATGCCATTTGCTGGATAGTTTGCGACAGTGAGCATTGATATGCTTCTGGGTGGGGTACCTGTCGAAACCGAGGACCTGGTAATTAGAAAGGAGAAGTTATTTATATTTGAGTCGCGTTCTGGGAAAACTGGGCTTAATTTAAATGCGTAGAGTATTGTCCTATATTAGCCTGAGCATTCCTCACAGGCTAATCAGGGACGACCCTTTACGCCTAAACTGCATTTTCGTTTAGAAGAGACTAACTTTAAACGAAAAATACCATAAAAGCGGAAAGTGTCGTCCCAGATTAGCCAGTGTGGCCTCTATAGTGGTAACCACGAAAGACTGACAAAAACTTTCACTACCCTTTTCCGCTCAAGAAGCAAAAGGGAAAATGCAACCAGCATCAACCAGCATCAAAACCAGAACAGCCTGCGAGTAAGGCTTTAAAACTTGAATCTAGTAAGAAAGGTCTTTAATTTAATTAGATTTTCCAAAAAATAACAACCGCGTCATTGGGCGTATCTGAGCGCGAAAGGGTTAAGCTTATACACACATTCACTGAACGCATAGGAGGCTTACGACGACGGGCTGTCAACAAAAGCTTCATAAAGCTCATGTGAGCTAATGAAATCATGAAGTGGGCTTACTAAATCTCACGTGAGCTTATAAATACATACATTGAAAGCCCAGGAGTCGCGGTGCGGGTCGGAGATCTCGGCGAGCTGGGTCAGGAACTGATATTGGCAGACGTCCAACCCGTACATGCGCACGCACTGCATCATGCTTGGCATGAGTTCCCGGGTCTCCTCCCAGGGTTGCAACCGTGCGAAGTTTGCCACCATCTCGGGCAACGGGATCTAGGGAATGTAGTGAAAACGTTGCATTTTTATATTGGCAATTTGTGCAACGTAGTGAAATTATAGATTAGAAACTAGAGCTCTATTGGTTTTTTGTCGGCTCAGGTACTACTTAAAAGTTCCCCGGGTTCTCTTTAGATGTCAACAATTGACCCTAGGTACCGTACGGAAAATACGCTTTAAGGCACCCGGCCATACTCCGGTGTACTTTTTAGTAATTTTGTTCTGTACCACGGGTACTGTGTACAATGTAGTATACTTAAGAGTACCCGGGGTCCTTTAAAGTTGTTCCTGAGCCGACAACGACCAATCGAACGAAACTAGAGCATATAACAGCATTGATAAATACCCTCACCCCCACTCTCTGACGCCGTAAGTCGTTATAAGTACACAGTAGTAAAAATAGTTTTATAGAACTTATAAGTTAAAAAAAGTTGCGTAACCTTGGCAATTTTAAACATATAAGTTTAACATGCACAACTCGCACCATAAGGGAAAATGCATGCACATTTGAATGTTGTACGTTGAAAGGTATTAGAGTACTCGGACAAGTTTGTGTCTACTGATAGCCAGACATATGTTTCGCGTTATGAGAAAACTGGACAAAATGCATGTGCGTAAAGTGTCGTCCCAGATTAGGATCCGCCTAATCTGGATTTTCGCTAAGCAGAGACATCATTTAAACGAAAAAATCCATAAAAGCGGAAATTGTCGTCCCTGATTAGCCTGTGCGGACTGCACAGGCTAATCTGGGATGACAATTTACGCACAAGCATTATGCCCAGTTTTCTCAGAACACGACACAAATGTATTCGTCAATGGTGAATCTTGTTAACCATCCTGTACTTCTTAGAAGGGGTATACATATCTTAGTGGGCATTTGACTATTATTTACTTGTCTGAATTGATACTGCAAATAAAATGGAACATCAATGATGGTTGTTAAATAACCCTGAAATAAGCAAGTTAAAAACTCTGGGAAAACATGGCTAAATGCATGTGCGTAAAGTGTCCGCACACGCTATTCCCGGACGACACGTTCCGCAAATGCATTAAGCCCTGTTCTCATAGAGCGAGGCTCATATTTTCAAGACTTACAGTCGTTCCGTTCAGCGTTTGTACACGCATGTTGAAATACATGTTCGAGCCGTACAATCCGGTATAGGCCGTCAAAGCGAGACCAACGCACGCGCCCGTCTTCAGGCGACCAATGAAATTACTCGGCGGCTTTTCCGTGGCCCATTCGGAGAAATACGAACTCACAAGGGATGCGACTACGACGCATAGAAGCGTGAACACGGTGCGTTGATGGAACAGGAAGTACGAGGTTGGAACAGTGGCAGCTGCCGCGAGAAAAGTGGGCAAAAATGGCGCCTTCTGCGGTCCGATGTTGGCCGCCGTATGCACACCTGTTTAATAATCAAAGCACCGATGGCATTAAAATAATGTTGTTGGGAACATAGTAAAAACAAAACCAAATTGAGTTCATGCAATGTATTGTTGGTAAACTTTCATCATATTCACTGATAGCATTATATAAGTCCCGTTATATTGTAATCCTATGTAAAAAGTTATCGTTTTGACGAACCTTGAACGGGCGGACTATGATTTGAGGGGAAAAAACGGTTACATGAGCCTCATTCATTGTCGCGCTTTCTCCTCGTTCGAAGAAACTTGGGCTTAACGCATGCGCGTTAAGTATCGTTCCAGATAAGCTTTTGCAGCCCGCACAGGCTAATCGGTACGAAATCTTCCGCTTTCATGGAATTTCTCGTTTAAAGAAAGTCTCTTCTCAACGAACTTCCAGTTTAGGCGGAGAGTGCCGTCCCTGACTAACCTGTACGGACTGCACAGGCTAATCTAGGACGACACTTTACGCACATGCATGAAGCCAGTTGTCCCAGAGCGCGGCTCATAACATCATATCGTAGTGCATCCTTACCAATCGCTGCCCCCAGGGCCGCCAGCAGATGGGACATGTAGGCGGCATACCAGGCCTCCACCGTGTAGTATTCAGGGACAGCGTGGATCAACAGTTTACCCAGCTGGTGGCCTGCAACAGTTATTGCATTTATGTTAAAATATACTTATAATAGAGATATGCCATGCTACACTCTACAAAATCATATTGATTTACAGGAATACATAATGTCACATGTTTCCAGTTAATTCCACTCGTGTTGTTATTCTTCCTCGACATGTGTGCAGGGAAAGCATTGATGTTCCCCAAGAAATCACTGATATACTTTAAGATTGGAGACTCCAGCGGGAAACTTATGCCAAGGAGGATTACAACCAACTAAACAGTAGCAGGTATAAAACGTTGGGAAAAAAACAGTGAACTTTGAGTCGTGTCAAGTTCTCGTTTTCATGTCGCATATCATATATTTGTTATTTCTTGAATGCATTCAGTTTAGAATGCTGTTTAAGAAAACGTATTGCTAGGTGGATTCTACGTGATTAATGCAACCAATAATTGCGCATGGAAATAAATTTGTATTATCTTTACTAACCAATCATAAGCTGGCTTCCCAGGACCATGACACTCCAGCTGGGGCGTGGCTTATGCGCGCGCATCACCTTCATGTGCTCGCGGTACTTCCGGCTCTGATTGGCCTCGTCGACATAGTGCTTTATTTGCGTCACTTCCGCTGTGAATGAAAACACACTATGAAGAACTTAACATTACTCTTGAAGACAATTGTTCAACATGTTAGCAGCTGCTTAAATTAATGATGGTTAATGTTTGGACATCAATTTCTTTTTCTTAACAGACATGAACTATGTTCAAAATAAAATTGGTGTCAAGATCTGACAATTGTGTCGTGTTCTGAGAAAACTGGGCATAATGCATGTGCGTAAAATGTCGTCCCAGATTAGCCTTTGCAGTCCGCACAGGCTAATCAGGGACGACACTTTCCGCCTTAACTGGATTTTTGCTAAGAAGAGACTTCATTTAAACGAAAAATGTCATACAATCGAAAAGTGTCGTCCCTGATTAGCCTGTGCGGACTGCACTGGCTAATCTGGGACGGCACTTTACGCACAAGCATTCTGACCAGTTTTCTCAGAACACGACTCAATGATGAAAGGCTTAATGGATATCGCTGCATGTTGGTCACATTGAAGACATACCCTATGCTACACTTGCTTACACGTGAAGAATATAATAATACTCAGTAATAATGTTGGACAGTAATACATTTACCAAGGATTATCAAATGCATTTGTGTTTGAAATTTAACCATTTAGATGAACACTTCACAACTTATACTGTTCAGCTAATTCACATCTTTAATAACAGCGAACATTACATGGACGGCCATTCGATGAACATTTCACAATTTATACTTTTTGTTAAATAAACATCTTTAAAAAGATATGTGTTTGTCAGAAACACAATGCCCCCTACTGCGCCGCTTTGAAAAAAATTACCTATGACCTTGAAGGATGACCTTGACCTTTCACACTCAAAAAGTGCAGGTCCATGAGATACACATGCATTTAACTTTTTTTTACCTTTGCCCTTGAAGGATGACCTTGACCTTTCACCACTTAAAATGTGCAGCTTCATGAGATACACATGCATGCCATATATCATGTTGCTATCTTCAATATTGCAAAAGTAATGACCAACGTTAAAGTTTTCGGACATACACACAGACTGACACACGGACTGACAGTTCAACTGCTATATGCCACCCTACCGGGGGCATAAAAACAGCGAACATTACATGCACGGACTTTCGATGAACACTTCACAACTACTAAATCTTTCGTCGATGAACCAATCAGATGAAAGAGAACATTACTGTCAAACCCATCTGACGAACACCTTTGGTTTGTACCGATGAATGTCACATTTATTTAAACATAGTTATACTCACAAAGGCATCCGACGAACATCCTTATTTTAGCCTATGAATTTCGCAGGTAATATCTCAGGTAATAAAAACTTAAAGACACTTCTAACGCATTAGTTTTAAAATTCACATCTCTCAAAAACGACAATATATATCAACGTAAAATTTCTTACATAATTATGTGACATAATTGTTATACAAAGTTGCATTAAAATCGTTCATATATAAAGCTCTGGAGGCCGTTTTATAAACAGATCTTCGCGTGATCTTAGTTAAGATTCATAAACGGCCTCCAGACACTTCTGGACCACATGCAGGCCTGCATGGTTTCCTCGTGCTGCATGTGCAAATGGCGAAAATTATTGATTTTCTTTCGTAAGGAACATTGATGTATATGTCAGAACAATACATTTGTGAAAGTAGGTTGTTCACGAAATTCCTAAACAATTCAGGATATATGTGACATGACTGTTTCACTTAGGGACTTCACGAAATGCCATTTTTTTTCAGGAATTTCGAAAAAATGACTGAAAATTGTGACACAATTTTTTACATTTTTAATAGAGGCCTTTAAGAAATGCGTTAAATGTCCTTGTTTGATCTTAATGAATACATAACTCCTTAATCGTTTAGGAATTTCATGAATTTCCTAGTTTTACAGATTTAATGTAACATATATACTTACCGAGCGATTCAATGAAAATCCCACCCTCGTGAAACACCAAATAAAGCAGTGGTATTGACGACTCAGGCACAAAATATTTGGCTTAATGCATGTGCGTAAAGTGTCGTTCCATATTAGCCTGTGCAGTCCGCAAAGGCTAATCAGGGCGACACGTTCCGCCTAGCCTTGATTTCCGTGTAAAAGATAATTCCTTACAACGATAATTTTAATAAAAGCGTAATGTGTCGTCCCTGATAAACCTGTGCGGACTGCACAAGCTAGTCTGGGACGACACTTTACGCACAGATAAGGAATAGTGATGTACTTACAGAGCCATCCGATGAACATGCCTCCCCACGTGACACACCAGATAAAGCAGTGCCGTGGACGGTTCAGGTACAGATGATGCAGCCCAAATATGCCCCCGAACAGCCATAAGACGTACGTTAACGTCAAGTTGGCCATTGTGTATTTCACCTATAGAAGTGCGGTATTCTTTCAACGGTTTTTAGAGTGTTTTTGTTTGAGTGTTTTTGTTTGAACTTGATCTTACTTTTTCAAACGATTGTTAACAGACGTGTGGATTTTTTAACTGTTTTCGCAAGTATATTATTTTGTTATTTACTATAGAATAATCTACGCAAAAGAGTTTATGTATTGAAGAGTGTTAACGGTTTCCGACTCGTTTGTAATGCAATGCACAATAAGTCCCCAGTGTTGCACAAACAATTCTCACTTTTAACGTTAAATTTTTTCGCAACTGTATTAAAACATTAACCATACCACCGAAAGGGTAAGAATGGCACGTCTTATTTATATATCCAAATCTATAATGCTATAGGATATCTGTTCGAACGTGGTGTTAGTTATACAATACATGTACTCTGTGAATCTGTTATCTTATATGATATTATTGGTGAAAATTAATGTACATTACAGGAAGTGGTTTTCTTAACAGTTTACAAGCTTTAGCCAGGGGCATTCCATTTAATATATTTCAAGTCATTATAAACATGGACTGTCAAAATTTCACTTTGAACAATAACTGATGAAGTTGAGATAGGGAATATTATGACAAACGTACGCCGGTTTAGTTTTTAAGAGAAACAAGAAATATCTTTAAAAAAGAAATTCTGCGTATATCCTGACTATGAAAAAGCTAGACAATTTACGTTTATAAATAATTAAGTTAAAAGCAAAGGTTGTGTTGTGTTTTGTTTTTTTCACTTGTTAGTCGCATATCCACCGCAGGAAAGGTGTGTTATTAAGTGCACGTATATTCAAACTGCATAATAGTGTTCGTAGATAAAAATTATACTATGGGAGTTCACATAATATTCGTCCTCAAAAGGCTTATGTCTTCACCCTTGAAATATATGGTATGCTAATATTTGATTTACACGCAGTTTTCTTTCGACTCATTCAAATCGTACTTTCAGAGCCGCGTAATGCGAAAATGAATCTTATGGCGTTTTGGCCAGCCTAGCTCAATTGCGCAGTCTGGTCAGGGGCTACACTGTCCGCTATAAAATCACGCAAGGGTTCATGGTCTCATAAGGGATCTCTTGGTCAGACTGCGAGATGCGCAGGCTGGGCTATAGCAACGCTGGCCGCATATGGCATAACTCCCATTTTCGCCTGACGCGGGTCTTTAAAATCTCATTGCGTCTCGTAAATGCAACATCTAAGAACAATACTTTTCGATAGAAAATTAAAGTCAACCTGTGATATTTATAGCAAACTGGCAAATTTTGACAGCCTATTCAGGAACGATTTCCAGACGGGCTGACCGAGTATGACAAACATTTGTGATAAGATAATTAAGAGATTTTCCTGTTATCAGGGCACTTTAATATTTCGTTAGTGTTTGTTTTCAGATCGTGAAACCAGTACTGCGTTTTCAACGTGTATCGATAGTCCTTTTATGTATTCCCCTAATGTGAGTTACCGAGTACGGTGCCTATACCACGTGCCTTTTAAAGATCTGTGTTGGGAGAATAAAGCGCGACCCAGTTAACATTTTTAGGGATGTCCCGTTTACATATTTCACCATTTTTAATGGGATAAAGTGGAAGGCCCGCTCATTCGTGAGAGTTTTCTATATGTATCATAATTTTTTTAACAAAAAAAAGTATTTTTTTAGTAAAGCGCAACCGCGCGTTTGAACCCTTAGAAAAATGTTGGATCAGTGTGGGGACTTCATATTACAAACGCGCGGTTGCACTTTACTGAAAAATACTTGTTTGTTTAACAAAAATCATGATACTTATGACTAATTGTCTGATGACAAGGGCATGGCTTATGACAAGAGCCTTGCTTATGACAAGCGCATTGCTGATGAGAAGGACCTGACTGATGACAAGAAACTGTCTGATGACAAGAGCATTGCTGATGGCAAGGTTCTTGCTGATGACAAGAGCCTCTCTGGCGATAAGGGCATGGCACATGACAAGAACCTGCTTAATTACAAGGTCCTGGCTGGTGACAAGAGCCTCATTGATGACAATGACCTGGCCGATGATAAGAACCTGGCTAGTTACAAGGTCCTGAATGATGACAAGGGCCTGGCTGATGACAAGCGTATGTCTGATGACATGGGCCTGAACGATGACAAGGGTCTTGCTGTCGACAAGGGCCTGGCTGATGACAAGGACCTGGTTGGTGACAAGGGCGTTGCTTGTGATAATGGTCTTGTTGGAGGAACGAATCACACTGATGACAAAGACCTGGCTGATGAAAAATCCTGACTAGTGATAAGAACGACACTGATTGCAAGGGCCTGGCTTGTGACAAAGGCCTGGCTGATGACAATAGCCTCACGGATGACAAAGGCCTGGATAATGACACGGGCCTGGCTGATAAGAGCCTGCCTGATGACAAAGATCTGCCTGGAGACAAGGGCCTGGCTGGCGATAAGAGCATGGTTGGTGAAAAGGGCCTGGCTGGGGACAATCGACTTGCTGACGACAAGGGAATTGCTGATGACAAGGACCTGGCTGGTGACAAGGACCTGGCTGGTGACAAGGGACTGGCATATGACAGGGACCTTGCTGATAACAAGAGCCTCACTGACGAAAAGGGCCTTGCTTGTGACAAGGGAGTGGCTAATGACAAAAGCCTTACTGATGACAAGAGCCTGGCTGATGAGATGAGTCTCTCTGATGACAAGATTATCACTCAAATCATCAAACATTTCACTGATAAATCTCGTCTTGCGCATTGCAAGCGCCTGACAGATGACACGTGTCAGTCTGCAAAGAACAGCCTCACTTTCGACAAGAGCCGAGCTACTGAAGAGAAATTGGAAGGAAGAGAGGATAACGAGAGCCTCTCTGATTACAAGTGCATGGATAATGTCAAGATCTGCACTGATGACAATCCCCTTGCTGTTGACATAAGCCTCTCTGATGAAAGGACCATGGCTGGACACAAAAGCCTTACTGCTGAAAAGGGTCTCATTGATGAAAAGGGTGTTTCTGATGACAAGAAAATGACTTATGATATGAGCCGTACATATGACAAGGGCCTCATTGACAACAGGAGCCAGGCTGATGACAAGGTTTTAATTGATAGAAAAAGCACAGATGATGAAAAACTAATGTGATCATTATTGCAGCTTTAAGGAGGCTTTGCTGCATTCAGAAGAACAAAAACTAACTTATTGGCAATTTATTGTTACTATTTGTTATTATTAATTTTACAAACGATTGCATTACATGTTTAAAAATTGACCTTCATTTAAATGATCAATAAATAATTATTATTTATTACAAATAAACATATTTATCAACATAATTATTATTTTGTGCTAATATGTTGTGTTTTTTTTACAACAAAACATGTATCTGTTCAAATATTATAATACACTCCATACATCCATATTTTAAATTATCAATTGATTACAAATAATGCACACTTGATTTATATTACATATTTACTTTACAGGCACAATTTCTACTAAATAACACAGTTTTGAACACCTTTTATAATTTCTTAAATGAAAAAGTTAACAGAAATTGAATGTTAACAAACATCAATTAATTGACAGATTGGCAGCTTTTGAATTATTGTATAAAACCTTCATGATTTGAAACAAGAATTTTATTGAAATTATAGGATGCTCCCTGATGATTCAGGTTTGTTTAATGTATGGTTTAAAGGAACTTGTGCACAGTTTATCAAAATCAACTTTTTGTCACAGATTCAAAAAATAAATGAGCAATGTACATCAGTTTGCAAAAAAACACTAATGACGCAGACTTGTACTGAAAATACATTTTTTTTTTCCGAAAAATCATCATTAGAAATTGATAAATTGGCTTTTACTCCATGGGTCAGTGGTTCGAGCCCTGGTGTGGTTAACTTTTCTTTCTCTTTTTTAAATTTTATTCTTGTTTTTATATTGTAGTTCTTTAGTTCTGATGTTTATATTTATCAACTTAAAGCATTTAATGACAAACTTCAAAACATGCCAAAATCTGTGAACAAGTCCCTTTAATTCAAGCATCAAAGCAAAAATTGAGTGAATAACTCTTAGAAAGTTCCAAAGAATGGAACAATGATGCTTCCCCGTTTCGGCTAGCATAAAAGAGAGACTATATACATATACATATGTACACTGTACTTCTATTTTGACTTCCATAATTTTATATTTGCACCTATGAAATGGCAAGTTTAAAATAATAAGCAAGTTACAGTAAAGCAATAAATATTAACAAACATTATAATAACTAAGTCTTGACAACTTTATTTGTTTGTTTTGTTGACAGATAATTTACACATAATTTTCATACTGAAAAACAGGAATTGTGGAAAGCAAATATTGACTTTAGAAAACCGTTTTGATTGAATGTTATTCAAAATACTTTGATGTTAAATACTTACTTATTGCCATATTTTACCACGATCATATAATACAAACAGTGCAAAAACAACATTAAGAAAAGATAACAAAAAAATATAACAATGAATATCAACAATAAAAAATTAACAATTAATATCAAGAACCTATCTAAAAACATAACATCTTATTAACATCATTGTATCACAGAATAAATAACACATTAACATTTGTTTCCTTTTCCATAATTTAATTACATTTTTAAAAATAATAATTTAGGACAATGCAAAAAGGTATTAAGGTGCCTGAAACTAAAACAGTAGTCAATACCAATAACAAAAAGAAAACAACAACATAAATGTCAACTAAATTCGAATCAGCTGGCCGATTTTGATTGGAGGAAAATGTGACGGATTGAGGTCAGATTTGGTGAGAGTCCGAGACTGCTGGGGACGTTTCGAGCCAGATTTTGCCTGACCTTCGTGACCTTCTTTCAGCTGCTTCACAAACACTTCAGGCAAATGTTGAGTTCTTTCCCTTTTTTGCTGAAATATGAATATTCAAGTTACTTCCCTTTATTGTTAAAGAGAATATTTGGGTTATTTCCCTTTGTTGCTGAAATGAACAAAAAAATCAAGTTACTTGCCTTAATTGTTAAAGGGTCATTTTTTTGTAGTTGAATAATATGATACTATAATTGATACAAATGATAAACATGCAGAAAATAATTAAAAAAAAGCTAACACTATTTTATACTAAACAAAATATTTGATTAAAACAATTAAGCAACAGATTCAAAAACTTAAAACCCTAAGCATGAATCAAATTCCCCCTTTAGGTGATTTTTAATGCAGAACTACTCAAAATGGCAGTAGATGCAGACAGAGTTAATCGTCTGCAATTGCAAATTTATTAAACTTCCCTGTTTATATGACATCAATTGAAGTTTGAAGGATTAGTTGACAACAAATGGCTAATAAAACAAGAAAAATATGTTTAGAATTGGCAATAAATCTGAAATACACAATAATGTGACGTTGGAATAAGACATAAATCTTGGAATAAACAATGCATTACATACAGTTTACCTGTTGATTTTAGTAATTTTGACAAATTAATTGCATATGTAGTACTTGTCCCCTACCGGTTTCACCGGAGGGGACTTATGGTTTGCGCTCTGTCCATCAGTTCGTCCGTCAGTCTGTCACACTTTTCTGGATTCTGCCATAACTTTAAAAGTTCTTCATATTTTGTCATGAAACTTGAAACACATATTGACATTATGCATGTCATTTCATTTTGTTCCAACGTCAAAAATTCTGGTTGCTATGGCAACAAATATATATATATAAAAAAATCTGACAATGGTGGAGCCGGTAGGGGACATCATTGCTTGGCAATAGCTTGTTGAATCATATAAATTGCTTTTACAACAAAACTTCATGTTGATCAAGATTATTTTTTTAACTCAAAAAATCAAACTGTGTGCATGAACATGGTTTAAAAATACAGTTAAAATTAAAAGTTAAGTGCTATGCAATAAATGGCATGCATGTTATTATTACCAGTAAATAAGATCAAGTTAGAGAATTTACTTATTTAAAAATGTCACATAAAACGAAATAATCATGCGTACATGCAACAAAACATTCAAATGTGTGTGAAAAAATATTCATAAAAAAAATACCAATCTATATTTGATGAAGAATTACATTTATGTATGTGAGCTTAAACAAGTTTTAAAATTTATTTATCTAATTGTGTTATTGGTGGGGAGATAAGGTGCTTAAACATCAGGAAACAATAAATATACATTACTAATTCAACATTGAAAACACTGTGCCTCATGTGACTTGTTGTGCCAGACAAGTTGACGACAATCAAAAATACCTCGCAGCTTTAAATCGCTACACAAAGTCTCCGCTAGCTGGACATTCTTTAAGTAACGGGTCACCTTGGATGTAATTGATTTTGAAAATGAGTATCATAAATAAAAAGTGTGGAAAGCAAAATATAAAAGAATTTTAGGCATCAGAAATTCCATAGCTTACACATGACTTTTGCTATAATTTAATAAACATAAGACAGTCTACTTATAAGTCCAAAACATTTACTGGCCTCTAAAGGCCTGTTCAGCTTGGATTTATTACTGATCAAACTGCAATTTTCTTGCCTGTCAACTGCATATTAGTACTTCACTGGAATTGTTTTAACAGCCACAAGGGCCAGTATTCAGAAAGTTATGTTGGACCAGGTGCAGTTTTACTGACTTACTGGCTGACGCCGTGGCAAAGTGGATATGGTGTCCGTCAAGCAACCAGGAGCTCACCAGTTCGATGCACATTATGGGAGCATTCTTCAGATGTCCCCAAGAATACCAAGTACTGGGTCTACCCACAAAAATAACTCTAGAGCATTTCAATAAGTCTTCGTCTTTCGATCAAATGGTGCTTAAATAAATAGGTTTAAACAATATTGGATGACGGACATTTGCCGAGACTGCATAATAAAGCAGGAGGGTTAGAAACTACTAACATTTGGGCCATTGATAAGAGGGCACATGCTTTTCCATCCCTGAACCAGATCTATTAGATTTAGGCCATATTGTCTGTTTGGTTCTTCTTCCATACCTTTTAAAAATTGAAAATACCGGGGCTGCACTTTAAGTGCAGATATTACATTAAGTAACTGAGGAGCTGCGCCATGAGCGCATGATACGCCCGTCGTTCGCCAATGAAGTAGTAAGGTAATAAATAACCCTTTGAATCATTTTTTTACTTCAGTTTATTTGTATTTGAATACATGGTTTATTTTATAAGTACATGAGCATGGAGCGCCGTCTCCTTGACATTCATACCATATCTTTTTTTGAGTATATGTATGCATTTCTTTAGAGGATATGGAGTTGAAGTAAACCTGTTATAGATATTTTGACCAATAATAAAAGAGAAATGTAGATGGGTAAGTGGTAGTGTACAATCGGAATAGAAAAAAGCTCACCTTGTTCAATTTTTCAGGGATACTATTTCAATGGAGCATAATGTATCATCTTGCAACATCAATTTAGATTGAGGTTTGTCCATAGAGCAATTAGAAGAATACACAAGTAATATCTGCAAAAATGTTTGTCAATAATGTTTGTCATAAATGAGATGGTATACTCAAGATTTATTGACTGAGAGAAATCCAGATAGCTTTATGATCTGAGAAGTATGTCTCTAGTGTGCCACATTGGAAGTTGTCAATATTTGTGAATATCAAATCAATAGTGGATCCGTAGTCATTAGTAGGATCAGTTACCACTTGTTTGTAGTCCAGCTGTTGAACCATTAGTTTGTGCAGTCGGTTTTTGTCTGGTGTTTCTTTATTCCAATCAATGTTGAAATCACCCATCACTACTACTTTTGAATCTTTGATGTGTTTTTTGTGAATAGATAAAAGTAGCTCGCAAAGTTGTTTTGTTGGTTTATTTGGCGGTTTATACACATTTATTATAGCCAAATCTGCCATTGCTGTTGTTCTTGAGATTGCTATTTCAATGCCTTCAAAGGATTCATTTGATGGGAAATCACATTGAAATAAATGTT
>VMBQ01007591.1:0-44216 GCA_007657795.1 Dreissena rostriformis | reverse complement strand
GGAACATCAAATAGTTAATGTGGTCAGTTAATCAGTTTTACACTATCTCACTAAATTTTCTACATACAAAATTACATATATTGTTTTTTAGGTATGTGTATGTTGGTAATACAAGTCTGGTTCATAGATATTAAAATTATTTTGTGTTGATAAGGTTCTTACTCACTTGTAATTTGTATACTGAGTCTGCGAAATAAGGTAAAAGTGAGACATATTTATGCTTTATTTGATTGGGCCGACTAGCTCAGTCGGTAGAGCTCTGGACTACAAATCCAAAGTTCAAGAGTTTTGATTCCTTAATTACTCCCACAAATCATGTTTGAAGTGTTTGGGTAAACTGGGGTTAAACTAGCCATAAACATACTGAAGTCAATATTCTGACTTAACTTTGAGTTTTTGCTCAATTTTTGTGATGATATTGACCATCATGCTCAAATACGTATTCACAGAGGTTGTTTTTAGTTTAGTAAGACTCTACACTGAATTTGAGCAATAATATGTGAATATTCTTTAAGCTGGCATTTGAGATTGCCATGTGAACTAAATTTTGAGTGCCTGGCTAAGTGGAAACTCAAATCTGATCTGCTAAGTTGAGCTAGACAATTGAGAATATTAATGATACTGGCCCCATAACTATAGCAGACAAACAGCTCTTGTTAATCATATGTTACTATGCACATAACACAATCAATATATGATTTACAAAATTAGATACTTTCTTACACAATGTGGTTACAGATTGAGGCAGCACAACGTCGGTTGCTACGACGACGATCTCTAGACAACTCGACCTCGAGTGCAGTCTGTGACACGGGTCAAGGTCACATGGTCATCACCGTCTGACGGTGTCTGCTCTGGTTGATGACACCTGATGTGATCATGGCGATCATTGCTATAGTGATAATGATCATTGTTGCCATGGTTATATATGAAGCGAACAAATTCTAAATTACATAACAATACTCAATGTTAGTTTAAACAACATGATTATATGTGCAATAGATTTAATTTTATTAAACTGGTACTTTTATCAGAGCATTTTATATAGAGATGTTGATTTTGTTATAGAAACTAACAACAGTAGCTGCAAATAAGAAATAGTAAGAACTATATAGTATTCTGTGTAGATTTAAGAGAAAGTCAAAATTTAAGTCTTCCCTTCATTCAATTTCTAATGATTTCTTTATGTTTCCAAAGTGTTATATAATTTGTTCATTTTCATGAGTCAGGTGTTATTAATCAGGGCCTTTCTGTGATATTCATTGCCATTCGTAGATTGTAGTTCATGAAAACCATACGATAAAAAATCCAGACCCAAGGACTACAAAAAAACATAGATGTGAGCGCAATAACTATAACTTCTTTGTTTTATTTCTTGATTTCTTTAATTGCTTAAACATTCCAATTACTTTTTTTTTATGCCCCCGAAGGTGGGCATAAAGTGATCGCAATGTCCGTCTGTCCGTCCGTCTGTCTGTCCATCTTTCCGTCACACTTTGCGTTTAGGTTTCGCGTTTAGGTTCCGAAAAATGTGGAAAAAGGGAGCATTATTATGTCATCCTACGTAGACAAGCCTTGTTTTGTTATGAAAGGTTAAAGTGTGTGTACTTGACAGTATAAACTGTGAGTAAAAAAAAATGAAAACTTAGTACATGTATTCATTTTTGCCAATGATACTCTGGTTTGTCCTGTGACAATCATTTACGAGCATGTTTAATAAATGTTTAGTAAATGTTGTGAGATTTAGACCATCAATTAAACGGCAAATGAAATTTAGTTTGGTCAAGGTCAGTTTAAAATCTTTTAAATTGGTAATTATTAAAAACTTGTTGTTTCGTAGTCCTAGGGTCCAATACCTTCCATTATTAGATGGCATTATATTGTATTTTGTATATATTGTGTACATTCCATTGTCAAAAGTTGGTAAAACTTTACTTCCAAAAGTGTGCATTTTCTTGCTTTTTCTGTTCTTTTATTGATGTTATATCATATGATGTCCAATTCTTTGACAAAAACCATAATTCAATACTGTTTTTTATACTCTGTAGTCTAAAAAATGTATTAGCAATTAAGTTGTCAATTAATTAACTTGTATATAACGTTTCATTTTTATACCAATCAATTTTGTTTAATTTTCAAGTTGTGCTAGGATAATGTGCTGTTTGTAACGTTTAGTTCAATTAAATCTGTGTTTTTCAGATAGTGAGTAGAAAATTGTAGTCACTTTAAAAGTTTAATGCAAAGACCAAATACTATTTATTCCAAGTAAAGAAAAAAAAACAGATTATAGTGAACTGTTATTTAAAGAGGGTAATTTTTAGCTCGGCTGTTTTTGAAGAAAACCCGAGGTATTGTCATAGCCAGCACGTCCGCCGTCCACGGCGTCTGAAAACTTTAACATTGGCCATAACTTTTGCAAAATTGAAGATAGCAACTTGATATTTGGCATGCATGTGTATCTCATGGAGCTGCACATTTTGAGTGGTGAAAGGTCAAGGTCATCCTTCAAGGTAAAAGGTAAAAAAAACGTTGTTTTTTTGTGTGTTTTTTTTTTCATGTGTATCTCATGGACCTGCACATTTTGAGTGGTGAAAAGGTCAAGGTCATCCTTCAAGGTCAAAGGTCAAAAAACAAAATCCAAGCACCCACAGTCAAGCGTTGGCACCCGCTATGCGGTGCTCTTGTTTCAAAATAACAACAACCCTGAATAATTTGCGAATCTGAGTTCATTAACTAGGAAGATTTCCCATGTTCAAATAATGGGCTGTTAGGCAATCCGCATCTGTTACTTACATTCTTCAAATATCAATTTTTTACCGTATTTCATTCGTTAATGTTAATCGTTTCTTTAAAGTTTCTAGCCTGAGATTTATGACGCTTTTAGAACTTTTTATACAAATACGATTTTTTAACCAAAGGGGATTTTAAATATTGGTGTTGTACTTGTTTTGCTATTGTTATGTTTCTATTTAAGATATAGTCTGACAACATTTCCCTGGCATTCATGAAATCCAATAGCATACATTTTACACGTGGATTTTTTCCTATATGTGCATTCAGCTTTGTTCTTGCATGTTTTGCACAAGTCTAATCAGACCATAACAGTATACTTATTGAGGTATGATTTAAGCGATTTTAATTGCTTCTAGGACTGAAACTAATTTATTCTTTATAACGGTATTTTAATATATTCATGCATAAAGGTCAGTGTCAGGTTAACCCTTTGCATGCTGGGAAATTTGTCATCTGCTAAAATGTTGTCTGCTGAATTTCTAAAATTAGCATTTTCTTCAATTTTTTTTCAAAGACCACTATCAGAATAGCAAACAGTTTGGATCCTGATGAGACGCCACGTTCTGTGGCGTCTCATCTGGATCCAAACTGTTTGCAAAGGCCTTTAAAATCCGGTTCCAGCGCTCAAAGGGTTAATTTATATTGACAGGCTATATATTAAGGTGGTTAGCTACAGAATAACCACCATTTTTTATGTGTGTAAGTTTGTATATTCCTTATTGTGTTCAATGTGTGTTCTTAAGTACATTGAATTTTTGCTTTAGTTATTTATCTGAGATTTTGTTGTATGCAACATCTGGTGTTAACTGATACCATTTGAAATAAATATTAGCAATTCCGCTTTCCAATTTAAAAGAGCTTCAAGCAAGTGGTGTTTTGCATTATTATTTGTATGGATTTAGAATGAATGTTTTATTTAAAAGAATATCAGGAACACGTATGTTATGAACCAGAATGTTTTTCGTTTTCATGTTTAGTGAGTTTAAATGTGTTTAAATATTTCAAGACTTGGGTATGTTGGCAATGTTTACATTCCACATAATAAAATCTATAAAAACAAAATGCTGTTATTTCATTTTATATCAAAGCATATTTTTTGTCGAAAGAAGAGACCTGACATTGAGTACTGAGTATTAAAATTTAAGCCTCATGGTACAGTTTACATTCCAAACAACATGTATCTACCAACATGTACACACAACAGGTATAAATCAACATTAACACACAACAGGCATCAACCAACATGTTCAAATCAGGTATCAACCAAAGTTTACAAACAACAGGTATTAATCAACCTAAACAACATATATTAACCTATATGTTTCACAGCAGAGATCAATAAATCCACATGTACCAACACAGATATCAACCTTCATGTACCAAAACAGATATCAATCACAGTATACCAAAACAGATATAAATGTTTATGTACCAAAGCATCTACCCACTCACAAAACTAAATAGAAATAAATATGAACCAAAGCAGATATCTATCTACATGAACCAAAGCAGATATCAAGCTACATTGACCAAGGCAGATATCAATCTACCTGTACCAAAGCAGATATCAATCCTACATGAATCAAAGCAGATATCTATCTACATGAACCAAAGCAGATATCAAGCTACATGAACCAAAGCAGATATCACGTTACATGAACCAAAGCAGATACCAATCCTACATGAACCACAAAGCAGATATCAAGCTACATGAATCAAAGCAGACATCAATCTAATGTACCAAAGCAGATGTCATCCTTCATGAACCAAAGAAGATAGCCAAGCTACATGTACCAAAGCAGATATCAAGCTACAAGAACCAAAGTAAATATCAATCTACATATCCAAAAATATAGCAATCTACATGAACCAAAGCAGATATCAAGCTTCATGAACCAAAGCAGATATCAATCTACATGAACCAAAGCAGATATCGAGCTACATAAACCAAAGCAGGTATCAAGCTACATGAACCAAAAGAGATATCAAGTTACATGAACCAAAGCAGGTATTAAGCTACATGAACCAAAAGAGATATCAAGTTACATGAACCAAAGCAGATATCAAGCTACATGAACCAAAGCAGGTATCAGGCTACATAAACCAAAGCAGATATCAAGTAACATGAACCAAAGCAGATATCAAGCTACATGTACAAAAGCAGATATCAATCCTACATGAACCAAATATCTATTTATATCTATTTACATGAACCAAATCAGATATCAAGCTACATGTACCAAAGCAGATATCTATTTACATGAATCAAAGCAGATATCAAGCTACATGAACCAAAGCAGATATCAAGCTGCATGAACCAAATCAGATATCAAGCTACATGTACCAAAGCAGATATCAAGCTACATGTATCAAAGCAGATATCAATCCTACATGAACCAAAGCAAATATCTATTTACATGAACCAAAGCAGATATCTATTTACATGAACCAAAGCAGATATCTATTTATATGTACCAAAGCAGATATCAAGCTACATGAACCAAAGCTGGTATCAAGCTACATGTACCAAAGAAAGATATATATTTACATGAACCAATGCAGATATCTATTTACATGAACCAAAGCAGATATCAAGTTACATGAACCAAAGCAGATATCAAGCTACATGTACTTAAGCAAATATCAAGCTGCATGAACCAAAGCAGGTATCAAGCTTCATGAACCAAAGTAGGTATCAAGCTTGATAATGCGTGAGTGTTACAAGTCTAAAATAATAACTGCACAAACGGTGGATCTCAATTCCTTACAATACCAGACATTTATCAAATGGAACTTCCATTTTTGAAGTGGCTGTGTTTTATTATTTCTGTTAGGTTATACCGATCACTTGCGTTGATTTAATTAACAGGCGTAGCGCCACTGTAGGTAGTGATAAAAAATACAGACACCTCCAATACAATAACGACCAACCGGGGGTATTTGTTGACATTGTTCTTCTTTTCTTTCCTAACAAGTTTAGTTTAGATTGATTCTGTGTTTGCTATCGAAGACGAATATATCAAGAGTTAAGATAATAAGTTACTGAAACAACCGGTCCGCGTCAAACAACATTTACGGCATTTTGCTCGGACGTGGCAAAATAATGTTGCTTGACACAAATAGTGGAGTTTGAGAGCACTAAGATGATGTTTGAGATTAAGCCATGTATTATGCACTGAAGTATTTAAATAAAATATAATAATAAGTAATAAAACAACAACGTCGAGACGTATTAATACAGTACGAATTTCACCGCTGAAAACGTCGAAGTCCTCGATTTAAAACTAGTTTGACTGTCACTTCATTTCACTGTAATAACCTGGCGAACAGAAAGCTGAAACTGCATGACTTTATAATTCTGCAATTTGCTGTACGTACGAGAGAACATCTTCGAAGGTTAAACATTCATACATATATACTCATTTTATGTATTTTTAACATAATATGTTATTGCAAAATATGTAATATGTTAACGATGGAAATAAAAAATGGAATAACAAAAGAACATTCATGGTAAAACCACTTTACAATACAACACGAATACATAATTACGTATGTAAATCTGGAAAATACACTATCATATAATGTACAATATAATGATAAAGACAGTATGAAATCAATATGAGTCTAGATAACACATGAACATCTTCGAGTATTTCATGCACAAGTTTTCAAAAAGATAACAACAAAAAAGATACAGTGCTTACAAAAAATGGTTGTAATATACTTAAAACCATCATTAATGTAAACAAAAATGTTGACAACTGACTTTTCATATAAAAGCAACTTAGTCGGGTAGATAAACCGTCAAACAAATAAATAACACGCATTACGCACTCTCCATTCACCAAAACTCTATGCATATGAACACACACAGAAACAGACATATAATATAGCAGCATAAAGGGAAAGGTCTCAACGAATTGCACGTGGATACGTGGACGTATACGTGGTGCACTTGAACGTGCTCCCGATTGTCTGTTACTGGAGTTACTGGTCGCGTAGTTCTCGCGCTTTCTGACGTTGTCTGCGTTGACGTATATATCGATATGACGTCCATGGGGTGGGCAATTTGGCACCGGACATTGTTTACTCGGAATATCTCGGTTATGGAGTTATTAAGCAACCGGAAGTAGACGTCTGCTGCCGCCAGGGAGCACCCTAGGGCGGTGGATGAGTACACACAGAGCACATAACCTTTGGAGGAACTAAAAACATAAAATTAAATAAAAATTTAAATGTTGATATTCGCGTATGCTTCAAATGAAATACGATTGTAACATGGTATTTGTTAGCTCATAGGTAACTTCGGCGTCATTTGTTTAAGCATGTCATTGTTTGTAAATGTTTTTCAGTTTGAATTCAAACGCAAATTATACTCCGATATGCCTCTTATATATTTATTATATTTAAGGTAAATTATTTGTTTGGATTATACTATTGACTATACTATTGTTTGGAATTAACTTCGTTTTGATGGCGTGTGTTTATTGTGCTTTTGTTCTTATGATCTTTATGAGCTTCAATACCATTCAAACTAGAGTTTATATTTTCATTTGTAAGAACAGGGATAATAAACATCTTCAGAAATGGACAAAACACCGTTCAATGATATTATTATGAATGTATTTATCCGTGATTGATTACATATTTTCTGCACGTGTATTTGTATATAAAATCACCCAACCGACGTTACCTGCAGAGCGTGTACGGCGTCGACGGTAGGCTTACGTCAATCTCCTGAATCGTTTGAGCGTGTTTCTGCTTGCATGCATTGTATGACGTCTGCAGACGCTGGTAACATGCTCGGTGACGTAGGAAGTCTGGAAGAAAATCGGAACATGCAATCAGTAACGTGGGCTTCACGTACACCGGAAATTATTGGTGAGTGTGGGTGATGGCAGACGATAAATGGGTTGACATCAGCCCTTTAGCTAGTCATAAAACCAGTCGGGTTGTATAATACAGAAATCACAATTGATGTGGAAGTTGTTGTGATAGTATTATTAGTGATATGGTACTGAACGTTGTTGCAGCCGTCATTGATAACCGCTATCAGATTGATAGTGGTCGTGGTAATAGTAGCAGCAGAAGCAGCAGCAACAACAGTAATAGTAGTTGTAGGAGTAGTAGCCGTAGTAGTAGTTACGAGTAGACCAAACGGTCATCCTACAATCGAATTCCATTCCGATGGCGATATTGTCACAGTGGCTATAGGTTTTTGACATCCAATTAAATCAGCAATTAACCGATTCCTTATTATGACGCACGCAATGAATTACGAAAATCACAAAGACATCCAATAATGGTGACCAAAATAACGCAGGCAAATCGAATACAATTAAGATGATTACATGCAGACGCGATAATTTGAATAAATTACATCCCGTGTGTCCATTTTATCTAAATCCCTGTTTCCATCCGATTTATGGTAACAAGTGTTAAGGCGTTTCGCATTTATACGATTACATTATTATCCTTATAATAATAAATATTGATAGGTATGATGGTTTTACGTACTTTATTTATTTCACATGCGATTCTTCATTGGTTTCCAATNGGCGGCGATGGAGTTCAATGGGGTGTTTGGGTTGACTGGAGTGGAAGTGTTGACTACGATGATGATGTTGGTGGTGGTGGCTTTGGTGGTGCTGCTGCTGATGTTGACGATGGTGTGTTGGTTGTTTTGTATGGTGGTGATGGTGATGGTGTTGGTGGTGATGATGATGTTGTATCTGGGTTTTTTTTGTGTGGTAATGATAAACATGATGGTGGTGGTAGTGTTGGTGGTGTTGATAATTGTAGTGGTGGTTTGAAAGATAGTGGTGGTGCTGCTGTTGCTGCTGCTGATAATGATCGTGATGGTGGTGGCGGTTGTTTTATGGTGGTGACAATTATGTTTTGGTGGTTTTGGTGGTGGTGGCGAGGATTCTGCTGGTGGTGGTTGTTTTGTTGGTGGTGATTAGGGGGCTATGGTGGTGGTTTTGGGGGTAATGATTGTAGTTTTGGTTTTGGTGGTGGTTGTTTTAGTGGTGATGATGATTCCTATGGTGGCGATGATGATGGTATGGTGATAGTACAGTTGCAGGCAGTATAGGGTTATGTTGTGTGGTGGTATTGTTAAGTGGAAGTGGTGCATTGTGGGACTTAAGGAGGAAAGAGTCGTGCTGATCAAATTTGTGTCGTCACTAACGTACGCACTGAAATGACGAGCATATGGCGCGTCTTGAGAGTATTTCCTGAACAAGATCCTAACCTAATAACGGTTCGCATGTCCACACCAATTATCTACTTACGGAGACACGGATGTACTTAGAGATACATGTACTTTTTGTGGATGCATATTGGTGACGGTTTCCAATTTGTACGCTGACGAATATTGCAAACCGTGTGAGCTCATGTTTTGGTTAACCTATTGACATTAGGATTTTAAAAAAATAATACAAAACAATCCTTTTTAATTCCAGTTTAAATTCTATTTAATGGATTCAAATACCATAAAATACAGATTTTGGCAATATTTGAGAAAACGAGTTACCGGTAACTAATTCTTGTGTTAGAAACGATTTTTTGTTGTTGATATTTTTTTAATTCGTTTATCATTTATACGAAGCGCCATTATTCACCTTAATATGTGTAAGTACGGATGGCTAATTTGTCATGTTAAGGTATCGGTCTGTCTTGATTCCAACGATTTCAAGTGTAAGATAAACTATTATTAATACAGTTATAAAACCCTTCTCTTTAGTATAAATCTAAAAATCTGTGTTTGTCAGCTCAAATGCGACATGTTTACACTTAAGATAAAAAAGAGGATTTAGGAACACGTCCCTTTAAGAGAATTCACTGTGCGTAGGATTGCACTTAACTAAATCAAGAAGTGAACAAAGCTATTCAGTAAAAAAACTGAAATAAGAAGTACAAATTAGACGTATATACTTGCAACATTTGCAAGAACAGTTTAATGCGACGTCAATCAAGCGAATAAAAGTTGTTTGTTTCCACTAACATCTTAATAAATAGGGTAGGTATGTCGGCTAAACTTTTGTCAACACCAATGAAAAGTAATAAATAAGGATATTCAATGACAGAAATCATTATTTATATGGAAAAAAAAATATTGTACGAATGTGGTCGATATTTTAAGGTTAATAAACACAGCGGGACAACACAAGATTAATAAATTAATTACACGTTTGTTTGTGCATTTATTGATGGACATCTTAATGCCTTTATTGACGGACAAGTAAAAACTTGCTATATTAGGGGGAGGGGGGAAATAAACGTTGATGGGAGAATGGTCAAGTGGCTTCACATATTTTGAGGTTTTTAATATATACTACTCATAATTATTTAAATGACTGCATATGAATGCTCAGTTTTATTAGATATTAAGTTACATTGTTTATACTTAGACATTCTTTTAATTAATTGTCAACAAAAATCTGTTAAACCAATCGTTGTTATAATTTTAAAGAAATACTAGGTCGTACAAAATCTGTTAATTGTATTTAGTCATGAATGTGTAATTTATGCCTTTTGCCGTTTACTAATTTTAAATGAAGCGGTTCGTTTTCTGCTTTATATGTTTCTTAAAAAAAAAACACATCTTAACAGTCAAGTGTAAAAAAAATGATTAAAAAAGACACTCTTTTGTGTAAATAATTTGTAATAAAAAGCAGGATAAAAAACGATAACATAAACTGTTAAATATGTATATTATTCGGGGACTTTTAATTAAAAAAAAATACCGATATAGTTATGGCATTTTTTCCGGCTATTAAAACTTTTGTTTTGTGACATCTACCTGTAAGTATATCACCGCATATAAATCCCAGTGTGACGTCATACAGGTGGTTCTCGTTCATTGTTTGGTTGTTGCATGACGTCATAAACGGCTGAGAACAGTTCCTTAACTCCGAGTACAGCCTGTGAGTTCAAATATGAAACTACAATAACATGGTTACTTTAAATACACCAAGCTGCAAGTTCCTGCAACATATTCCATTTTTGCAATTAATGGGTAAAATCTTGCAAAAATAACTATTTTTCAGTTCAATTATTTCCACTGAAAATATCCTCTTACCATTCTACCTTTAATCGCGTTTATCATTATGTTGCACCGTTGCCGATATATATTCCGTTTTGTTTATAGATCACAAATACTTTCGTGCTCTACTTCGTTTATCAATAACACTTATTTATTTTATATATACAATCAAAATACATTTTTCACGTGGGCATTCTTTAAAGCCTTATTCCTACTAATATATTCCCGTTAGTATTCATAATTCCGTATACTCACCTACAGACGTCTCTCATCATCGACTCGTTGTAATCTGAAAGCAGTCGGTTGATGCCGCCGGCGGCGCCTGCAGTACCGGAAGTCCACTGGGACGCGAGCACCTCTAACTGGAGGTACGGGTAGGAGCACATCTGACGGTGCGCCTCCGAGCACTGGCCGTACACGTGACGCACGAGCAGGGCGCCTGAAGCGAACCGTCACGTGGTTACAGCACGTGCCATTATTGAGGGCATTTGGCTGGTATGGAGAGAGACTCCTGTTCTGACAGAGATGTATTTAACGACTGTGCAATATATTTCCAATTGCAGTTATATTAAGCCGCACGTGTATCAAATGATTGTATTAAATACCATGGCCCTGGTGTCACGCTATACTAGGTTGGGTATTTTGCGTTCGAACCGCAGAGTAATATGCTTCCACTTGTCATATGGTAAAATACACCACAATATTAAAATCAAAAGTAAAGATTTTATTGAAAATGATGGCCGATTAGTTTCCATTTAGTTGCTTTATAGGATATTTTGTGGGTGGGGTTTCGGTTGCGGTTTGTTTTAAGTGGGTGGTCAGCGGTGTCGTGAAGATGAAGAAGAGTGCACTCATTTCTAGAAAGCAACGAGTTAATGAACCCTGGAGGGTAGCTCATTATCAGCAGCTATTCAATGTAAATGTTGCTCGGCATTACGAAAACAAGTATTGCCTTTTCTAAAACTTTCCGAACGACAGAACGCGTCTTCTTCGCTTTCTGATTACAAACAGTCGCCCCAAAGGCCTGGTCTCACAGGCAAATGTTCTCTTCATTATGCGGCGTATTATTGGATGTTTTCGGTTCCCTCGGTGAGGGTCTGTGTTGGTACTGCTTGTTAGCTCTGACAACGGTATGCATTACCCACTTGTAATTATACAATTGAGGATCGCTATAGGAAAACAGGGCTTCATGCATATGATAAAGGGATCGCCCCATGTTAGCATGTGCAGCACGCACAGGCTAATAAGGGATGAAACTTTCCGCATACACTGAATTTTCGTAATGAAGAGACTTCCTTTAAACGAAAAATACCATAACAGCGGAAAGTGTCGTCCCTCATTAGCCTGTGCGGACTGCACCTGCATTAAACCTTTCCCAAAGCCAGGCTCAATTCTCATTTATAGTCTAAGTAGTGTTATATTCCTAGCCCCAAAGTTTTTGTCCCATCACGTAGACACATTTCATTTTGAGACAATACTAGTAGGGTTTAAAAACCAAGCAGCGTTTGTTTTTGTTTTGTGGACAAAAGTCCTATATTATACATTAACAGCAATTATTATTATCGTAAGGTTTTAATCTTCTAAATATATATGTATTGACAAGAATCTGTTATGCTATCGACAACGTTGGACACGTTGTTCAATCGAACGTATATATATACAATCGAACGTATATATATATATATGATGTTTAGCAATGTTTTATAAACAATGTGCAAGATTATCCGTTTTTTCATTATTATTTTTATTTTGTTAAAGAGATTTACGTGTTGTTGTTGTTAATATAAAAGTATGGTTTCAGGTACCACACTTTTTAATGTTCAGTGTTTAAAGAATTTAATAGTAACAATAATAACAATACATATTATTATTAGGTTTTTTATTATAATTAGTATTAATATAAGTATTATGATAGTATTCGTATAAGTATTATAATGTTCTCAAACAATATGACAAATATTTCGGGGTTTTCAAAGTTCGGATGCGGGATGAGGAAAAAGACCAAGTTTGAACTGCAACATCGTTTGGCAATGAGTAATTGCCCTTCTAGAGGTAATCAATAAGCATATGTCAAACTGGTGTGAGTTAATTGAGTCGTCAGAACAATTTTGGGGCTAATTTAACAGCGATCTGCTTTTCGACGTCGTGCGTTGGTCTGTTATTAATCTACACCAGCGATGATGTCGCCCGGATGGAGCTCCCGTTCAAGAGACTTATGTCACACGTATTGAAATGCTACATATTGTTGTACATTATTTTAAGCAACATTTATACAACTAACAGTTTTATACTCTAATTGGCAAATATGTTATTTAATATTTTATATAAAATATGTCATATGCGTGTTATTCATTCTATCACAAACGCATAAATTGCTTCCGTTGAACTTTGCGCGGTTCTGAACCGGATGGCAGGTGTAGTGTGATACCATCAGTTAAGATTTGAATACGCGGGTAGGTGCGTGTATTTAATTGTAGGTAATTGCAGCGAGAAGGGCAACTTCATGGTTGCGGTGGATATGCGACGCTTCGCTTGGGTTGTAATTTTCCGGTTTTTAACAGCCTCGTACCCGGCATCCTGTGGTCAAGTCTAATTCCAAAGTTATCAAGGACAAAGCAGAGCTTCGAACTCGCAGCGTCTAGGCTGCATGTGACGTAATTACGCTGTAACCAGACAATCGGTTATTTACGGTATTTGTTTTATCTGTCTATTTAATTTATCGTCTGCTCTCTCGAACGTTACAATCTATATACCGTCTTCTGCCGTACACGTCGAAGATACAGTTGTTCGACATCCCCTCCGCGATAACGTAATTACTTTTAATACCAGCACAATCTGACAAAAGCGCTCAATTCAAGTACCAAATGTTGTTTTGGACACATAAACAACGTTTATGCAATGATTTATACTTGCTTCAATTAATCCGCTCTTTATTTGATAGCTTTTCGTTCGAGAAAACCGCGTTAAATGATAAGTAATGTTTACAGCAATTGGAAATTACGGGCATCGCGTAAACGATCATACGAAACATTCAGAAGAACATGTAGACAATAACGGCCAAAATGATGGTGAGCAAATGAAAACAGATTATATAGAAGATGGTGATGTTGTTGTTTTTTTCCCTTTTATGATGATGAAGTTGATGATGTTTTTGATGATGATCATGATGATTACGATGATGATGATGATGATGATGATGATGGAAGGAGGAGGAGGAGGAGGTAGAGGACGAGAAGGAGGCGGAGGAGAAGGAGGAGGAGGTAGAGGAAAAGGAGAAGGAAGAAGAGAAAGGAGGCGGAGGTAGAGGAGGAGGAGAAGAAGGAGGAGGTAGAGGAGGAAGAGGTAGAGGAGGAGGATAAGGAGGAGGAGAAGGAGGAGGAGGAAGAGGAGGAGGTAGAGGAGGAGGAGAAGGAGGCGGAGGTAGAGGAGGAGAAGAAGGAGGAGGTAGAGGAGGAGGAGGTAGAGGAGGAGGAGACGGAGGAGGAGGTAGAGGAGGAGGAGAAGGATGATGAGGTAGAGGAGGAGGCGGAGGCGGAGAAGAAGGAGTAGGAGGAGGAGGTAGAGGAGGAGAAGGAGGAGGTAGAGGAGGAGAAGAAGGGGGAGGTAGAGGAGGAAAAGGAGGAGGAGGTAGAGGAGGAGGAGAAGGCTGAGAAGAAGGAGGAGGAGGTATAGGAGAAGGCGAAGGAGAAGGAGGTAGTGGAGGAGGAGGAGAAGGAGGAGGTAGAGGAGGAGAAGGAGGCGGAGGTAGAGTTGGAGGAGAAGGAGGGGGAGGAGGTAGAGGAGGAGGCGGAGGAGAAGGAGAAGGAGGTAGAGGGGGAGGAGGAGAATGAGGAGGTAGAGGAGGAGGAGGTAGAGGAGGAGGAGAAGGAAGAGAAAGAGGAGGAGAAAGAGGAGGAGGAGGAGAATGAGGAGGAGGGGTAGGAGGAGTGTTATGCACAAACGACGAGATATGTTTCATTGATGTTACGTTCATGATTTGTGACAAAATTGTGGTCATATAGAGCTCTTTTTTTTGTCACCATTCAAAGTAAGTAAATATTCATGATGCTTAACTATTCAAATTACGCTCTTTTCGTTTCCATTGGATCACTATCTCTTAGACACCATTTTCCATAGCCAGTACGTTACCACTTTAGCAGCCCGTTGTTTTGAACGTATGTAAATATTGGGCATATTAGACAAGATATAATCAACTGCTGATACAAAAGTTCCACACTACACACATTTGTCGAAGTAATCTCGCAAATTGCTTCCACAAACACCGGTTTGTTTACACGGGAAAATAAGTCCGTAGAATGTCTTAGATCTATATGGGACCGCTTGGTTAACAACCCATGAAGCTATGCGATGTTCTTATGGCGGTAATAACCGTATGTTGTAATGAGATTACAAGTGAATCAAATTGTATTGTATTTCGATGTTTCTATAACGGCGTTAGCACAACAATAGTTCATTGGGTTGATGTTAGGGTCATGACAATATTAAACATATGGGTTGATTGTTTCTGAATTTCTGTGACGTCCAACGATATTCAAAAAAAGATGATTATATTTTGTACGATTATAATTTCTATGTTTGTATTTTGATAAATGATTTGTACTTCGGCGTTTCTGCATTGACTTAATTGACATGTTTACAACTTACCGCATATGACGGTACAGCGGATGAGTATTTCAGCGTTGTGTAGCAAACAGGTGCGTTTGGAAGGCCTTCCGTTTCCAAGCAACCGCGCAGACTTCATCGCAAATGCGAATATGATTTCTTTAATAACACAAGAACTAATCAAATTCCCGCACAATAATCCAATGATCCAATAATACACACGCTAACACATTTAAGTTGTAGACATTTCAATTATGTTCTTGTTGTTCCGGTTTGTGGAGATAATATATCAAATTAATCCAAGTCTTGTCAACAAAATGCGATTTCGTGCAGTTTTATTTCACGATAATCGCCTTACGTGTGTGCAGTCGAACTGGTGTTCTTTGTCCGACAAAATAAACCTGTTGGTTGATGTTATAAAATATAAATTTATATTCCTATTTTGTAAGGCACATTCATGCCAACAGACATACAATTCACTTTTAACCTGCAATCCGAAAGTTGAGGTTGTCATCGATTGAATATCTTGTCAATAACGTTAATGCGTGTGCGAATACTGTAGCGTATTGCAGATTATTTAACTTTCGATTAACCACGAACACTCATGGTTTGCGCATGTTGTGGTATTTCATATCGGAGAATTAGGTTAATCACTGAAAAGGTAGTTATAAATGTATGTTGGTTAATTAACATACTGGCGCAGCGCCTAATTCCGCCAATGCCCTAAACCCGCCACCCCATCCAAATCAGCATTTCTTAAAAGCGATTACTTTTTTGTAAGTCTTTATCAATATAGATGAGTTCATTATTAACACTAACGATTTTTCATTTTTTTTCTAAAGGTACCTTAAATGTGATTACATGGCATGGGAAGGGATCTATGCTTTATACTGCGCATGCGCAATTTTGAGACCCGAATTGCTTGTGGTCATTATATAACAAGATTATAGTGTTCTGTATTAACACATGTTGTTGTTTGTGTTTAGAACTAAATATAAGTTACTTTTGAAAGCAAATAACACATATACTTTGTAATACATTTAAACTTTTTTTAAGATGCGTAGCGGATTAAGGCACTTTCAAAGCCAGTTTTTACATTATGCTGGTCTTTAATGTCGCGTTTAATCGTTCCTACGTAAAGTAGTTAAAATGTACCCTTAGCATGGCAGCAAATGCAAATAAACCTTAATTGATTAATATAGGGTTAATACACGTTTTCGAGGGCATGATCGTCTGCGGGCGCTCGAAAAATCCGTTCGCAGGAACGGATTTTAAGAGCGCCCGCAGATGATCATGTCCGAGAAAATGCGTATGAACGCTATTATTGCATAAACAAATCACACATACCAAAATAAATTAAATTAACATTGAAAACAATATGTCTTGTATATTCGACATCGACAAAATAATTCGATTATTTCATATGACGTCATACAGTTGAAGGTTGTGTTTTACATATGCCTCACTCGGTCATCATCAGAAATGACGAGGCTTTACCTTCGGATAGGCAGTTTTCGATTTAAAATGTTTAACTATATCAATAACTTTATATGTGTCACCATCTTTTTCGAACAATAGATTGAAAAAATAGCCAGGTTGTGGCCAATAACCTGGACGCGCTTCCCGGTCAGCCATTACTAAGGGAAGTAACTGCGCTTGGACCAGTTTATGGATATGAAAAACACATAACAGGGCTTGAACGGCACGTGAATCGCCTTGTTAATACACGATTTCTCCCGTTCAAGCCCTCCTTTTGCCAAGATTCTGCACCCGCAAGAGGGCATTATTGATATAGTTTATACAATAATGATAATTGTGTGTCGATCTGTCCAAAGCTTTTTTTTTTAATTGTTAAAATACCTCCCAAAAGTGGCGGATTGAGACACTGCACCAGTATCATATGATACACTGTCTATATAATTTTGTTTTTGTTCTACCCATAACACGAATAATCCAAACAATTCACGTTTACACATTTACAAAAAGTTGTAAAACAATAATTAACATGTAGCTGTATAAGCATGCGTTCGACCCCATATAGATTATAATAGATTAATATTTTTCATCTGTACAGGTTATGTTTTACGGAGTTTTTTCAGCTTGTGAGTCCATATACTAACTACTTATAAACCATTTTAAGAAATGTATTAAAAACAAGAATATCTGTGAATAAGCGGCTTTTAGATTCACTGAGGTACACATTTTATTGCTAAGTGTTGAGACTAAAATACTAGCAATGTCGAAAGTTTCAGTGAACTTTAAATTATAGCAAGAGCATGCTTTTGTTATACAATTTATAGTATAAATAATATATCTGCAAATAGCTATGTTATAATGAATTATATTTTATATAATTTGAAACATATGAAATACGAACGCACAATCTACAAATAAATAAATAAAGAAATAAAGAAAGAAAGAATAAATAACTAAATAAATAAATAAAAATAAATATAAATAAAATGAAATAAAATAAAATAAAATAAATAAATAAATAAATAAATAAATAAATAAATAAATAAATAAATAAATAAATAAATAAATAAATAAATTAATACATGAATGAATGAATAAATGAATAAATGAANAATTTCTTTGCCGATTATATCACTGTATTTAACTCAAAACCGTTGGATTGCAATTTCTTTGCCGATTATATCACTGTATTTAACTCAAAACCGTTGGATTGCAATTTCTTTGCCGATTATATCACTGTATTTAACTCAAAACCGTTGGATTGCAATTTCTTTGCCGATTATATCACTGTATTTAACTCAAAACCGTTGGATTGCAATTTCTTTGCCGATTATATCACTGTATTTAACTCAAAACCGTTGGATTGCAATTTCTTTGCCGATTATATCACTGTATTTAACTTAAAACCGTTGGATTGCAATTTCTTTGCCGATTATATCACTGTATTTAACTTAAAACCGTTGGATTGCAATTTCTTTGCCGATTATATCACTGTATTTAACTCAAAACCGTTGGATTGCAATTTCTTTGCCGATTATATCACTGTATTTAACTCAAAACAGTTGGAATGCAATTTCTTAGCCGATTATATCACTGTATTTAACTCAAAACCGTTGGATCGTGAGGAAATTAATTATTCATACATTTTCTTTTCATAGCCATTGAATTAGAGTAAATCTTTGAAACTCAAGTATTAATAAATCACTCTTTTCCGAAAGAGTGGATCTATTCATTTCATTAATATTAACTTCAATTACTATGCGATGGAAAAGAAATTGGGACTTGAAACGGTACGACGGAGACACAAATGAGGAGGTAAAATAGCAAAACTAGGAACATTTTTGCACAATCTAAATCAGATTATATTCTTTATCTCCATGCAATCTACTGGACAACGGATACGTGGTCTTGTGTTGACAAACTGGCTTCACAAGCCATGGTTCGCAGGTTCTAGTTAACACGGCACCTTAATTCAACATAGTGAAACTTAAGGTACACAAGCCGTTGAGAAAACTTATATTTGAATTTGGCTCTATATTTATTACAAGGAATAAGTTGCCAATCAGTACGATACACAACATATGTTCTAGTAAAAGACATGACACACACGTACACAACAAACACAAACACATAAAATAAACTATTTTGGAACGGTCAATTCATCGAGGCGTTTAAACCGGTCTTTAGGAGCTCCGAACCATTGCTGTGCAGCGTTGTACATTCTCATGCGCAATTGTACATCGTCTTTCAGTGTCGTGCATTGTCGTACGTCATTGTAGATAGACATGCGTTATTTTTGTTCACCGTCGTGCGTACATGGACGTGCATAATTGTACTTTGTCGAGCGTCTCTGTTATGTAACGTGCTTCTTTGTTCATTGACGTGCTGCGTTGGTCATTTTCGTACTACGTTGGTCGCTGTCTTTTATCGGTGTACGTTGTCGAGCATTGTTTTACATTGTCGCACGTCATTATTTCTTTTCGATCGGTATTGTCCATTGTCGTGCGTCGTTGTATTTTGCCGTGAGTCGTTGGCCATTGTCGGGCATTTCGTTTAATGGCGTTATTCGTTTGAGACGTTGAACAAAGAAGCAATCTTTCAGGTACTTGACATCCTATATTAAAAGAACCAGGATCGTCTTTGCGAGAAGTTTACGGCCGTTTACGATATTACACTATCTCTCATATCTGATCTTATACGTCTTCTGTTGCAAATGCCACTTGGGAGAAAATCCCAGCGCACTCGATAACAATCACTAAACTCAGTGCACAGTTTACGTCTGACGCCAATGAACATCATGTTTACAAGGCAAAACGCACTTGAAACCGGATCTGTCGAGTTTGCAACGTGTTTCAGAATTTGGTGCAAATATATGTTTTTCTTTTTTCATAACCCGAAGAAATACAGTCGCCTGGGTAATTAGTGTCTTTGCATATATCAATAAAATGCACCCACTGGGCGATCGGCATGCATTCCCTTCAATAGAAATATATTTACATACTTTCTAAATGATTGATTTATGTTATTTAAGTCGCCACAGAAGATGGCGATGTTACGTTGAACACAATTTTCTAGACAGGCATTGTGTCTCTTCCGCCCTACAATACTCCTGGCTCCTTGGGTGGCAACATAAAAATCAATTTTGTTAGTACGTCATATGTGTTACTATATGTTGTAGTTCCCAATCGCCGATAACTGTTATTACATGTTCGTTTCTGAAATTCCCAGCGCACGCGATGACAATCACTAAACTCAGTGCACAGTTAACGTCTATGCCAATGAAAACCATGTATACAAGGCAAAACGCATTTGAAACCGGATCTGTCGAGTTTGCAAAACGTGTTTTAAAATTTGGTGCAAATATGTTTTTCTTATTTAATAACCAGAAGAAATACAGTCGCCTGGGTAATAAGTGTCTTTGCATACAACTAATTAATCAAAACACGACTGGAATGCTGCAGACAATATCTGCATGAATATGCATGGTTAACGATAATATAACAAGGAACTCATACCAATAAAATGCATGGTTAACGATCATGTAATACGGCACTTATATCAATAAAATGCACCCCATGGGCGATCGATATGCACACTAATCAATATGAATATATTTACATTACTGTTCAATGATTGATTTATGTTATAAAAGTCGCCACAGATGCCCATGTAATGCTGAACAGTTTCGTTAGGGCATCGTTTCTGTACCGCAATACGAAACTTATTGGCTCCTTGGGTTGCTACATAATAATCTGTTTTGTTAGTACATCATATGTGTTCCTATATGTTCGTTTCTGTCTTTGGGTTGATAACAAAGTGTGTCTTGCCGGTTGATACGATTTCGCTAATTGTTTGAGCATATGTACGTTAATATCTGTTTGGTTCACGTAGCTTGTTTTTTGGTACCTGTGATTTGATACCTGTTTTGGACCATGAGGGTTAAAATATGTTTGAAACCAATGCGACGTCGTCTACGTTTGAAGAGACGTCATCACTGCCTGAAGTTACCACACAAAGCCAGTATTTGTTATATATTGTTTGTACATAAGCGTGTTTTGTTGCAAATTATGGCGATGTAACTCATGGTCCGTATTACCATTTTGTTACACCGATCACTCGCGTTGATTCGATTTATAGACGTATCGCCACTGTATGAAGTTATTAAACCCCAATTACGACAAAATTATAAGACTTCCAATACAAGTACGACCAACATGGAGTATTTGTTGACATTGTTCTTCATTATTTTTCTTACAAGTTTATTTCGATTGATGCCGTGTTTGCTATTGAAGACGAACAGATCTACAAATGAGATTATAAGTCACTAAAGCAACCGGTCCGCGTCAAACAACGTTGACGGCCTTTGCGCGGGCGCGGCAAAATAATGTCGCTAGACAAATAGTGGAATTTTAATTTTGATGTTGGGGATTAAGCCATGTATTAAACACTGACGCATTTTAATAAAATATAATATCATGTAAAAACCCACCAACATCGAGACGTTTTTATACAATGCGAATTTCATCGCTGAAAACGGTGAAGTCCTCAATTTAAAACTATTTTGACTTCATTTCACTGTAATAACCTGCCGATAAGATGGCTGTTACAGCATGACTTTATAATGCTGCAAATTGCTATAAATAAAGAGAACATCTCAGAAGGTTAAATATTCACGGTAAAAGCACTTTTCAATACAATACGAATAAATTATAACGTATGTTAATCTGGAAAATATACTATTTTATAATTTAACATGTTATCATAATGACAGTTTGAAATCGATAACAGTTTATATAACAAGTTAACATCTTCGAGTATTTTATGTACATATTTTCAAAAAGATAAAAAAGATCTTAGTACTTACAGAAAAATGCCTATTTTACTTCAAACCATCATCATTATAATAAAAATGTTGACAAATGACTATTCATATAAAAGCAACTTGGTATGGTACATAAATTTTTAAACAAATAAATAACAGGCATCGCGCACCTCCATTCATCAAAACTCTCTACATATGCATACACAAAGAAACAGACATATAACATAGCAACATATTGATCCAGGTATCAAGGAATTGCACGTGGACACCACTTGACTGTGGTCCTGTTTGTCCGTTACAGGCGATAACGTTCGCACAGTTCTCGCGCTTTCTGACGTTGTCTGCGTTAACGTATAAATTGATATGACGTCCATGGGGTGGGAAATTTTGCATCTGATGTTGTTCACTCGGAATACCTCGGTTATGGAGTTGTTCAGCAACCGGAAGTAGACTTCTGCTGCCGCCAGGGAGCATCCTAGGGCGGTGGATGAATACACACAGAGCACATAATCTTTCGAGGTGCTGAAAAGAGAAAGTTTGATTAAGATTTAAATTTCGACATTCACGTTTTCTTCAAATGAAATACATGTACACATATTACTATACATTTAATTTGTTAACCAATAGGTTACTTCGTCGTCATTTGTTTAAGCATGCCATTATGAGGTCCCCATGGCGTTATGGATATAGTGTCCGCCTAGCGACCGGGAGGTCATGGGTTCGCTCACCATTGTAGGAGCGTTCTTTAGAGGAAACGGACTCGACATCGTTTCAATAAGCCTAAGGCTTCCGATGCAATCAAGCTAAAATAAATATGTTAAAAGTAAGCATTGCATTGTTTGTTAATGTTTTCCATTCATCTATACTCCGATATCACACTTATATCGAATATGTTTGGATGGTTAGTGTTTGTTGTTCTTTTGTTCTTTTTGATGGAGGTGGAAGGTGGTAAAACCAAACATGGCTTAATATCTTCTTTTGCAAGAACAGGGAGAATTATCATCTGCTGAACGGGAGAGAAAAGCAACTCAGCTCAATGCTATGGTCGTTAATGTTGATGTATGCATTGATATAACAATTTCTTCACGTGTGCTACGTATAGTATATGAAGCAACCTTCGTTACCTGCAGAGAGTGTCCGACGTCGACGCAACACTGACGTCGATCTCCTGAATCGTGTGAGCGTGTTTCTGCTTGCATGCATTGTTTGACGTCTGCAGACGCTGGTAACAGACTCGGTTGCGTAGATAGTCTGGAAGAAAATCGGAACATTCGATAAGTAAGGTAGGCTACACGTGCAACGGAAATGATTGGTAAGTGTGGATTAAGGCAGACGATAAACGGCTTGAGGACATTCGCCGAAAAGCTACTGGACGGGTAGTACAAGTACAGGGGTATTATTAGTGTCGTGGTACTAAAATATGTTGATAATCGCATATCAATAATCACAGTGGAAGTGGTCGTGGTAAAAGTAGCAGCAGATCCAGCAGCAACAGTAGTAGTTGCTGTTGTAGTCTTAGTAATCGTAGTAGTAGTAACGAGAAGCAAAAAAGGTCTTGTCGTCCTCTATTATAATGCCATTCTTATGGCGATATTGTCACAGTGGCTATCGATATTTCGTATCGAATTAATTCAACAATTAACCTGTTCCTTATAAATGTCGCACGCAATCAATTACGTAAATCACAAAGACATCCAATAATGGTGACCAAACATACGCAGACCAATCAAATACAATTAAGACAAATACATGCAGACGCGATAATGTGAATAAATTACATCCCATGTGTCCATTTTATATAAGCCCCTGTTTTCCATCCGATTTATGGTTACAATTGGGGTTTCGCATTTATTCGATTATACTATTATCCTTACAATAATAAGTATTGATGGATATGATGGTTTTACGTACGTATTTATTTCACATTAAATTTTTTATGTGTTTCCAAATATGTTTCTTGTTATTTTAATCTTATTTTTATATTTCCCCTGGTGTATACAGCAAAAAAGGTGGTGGTAATGGCGCTGGCGATGCTGGTAAGTTGGCATGCAGTGGTGGTGATGATTGGGTTGATTGTAGTGGAAATGTTGGCTTTGATGGTGGTGCTGCTGCGGATGACGATGGTGTAATGGTAGTTTTTTATGGTGATAGTGTCGGTGGTAGTGTTGGTGGTGCTGATGATGATGATGTTTGTGGAATTTTGGTATGGAAATGATGAAAATGGTGGTGGTGGTAGTATTGGTGGTGTTGATAATAGTCGTGGTGATTTTAGAGATGTTGGTGCTGCTGCTGCTGATGATGATGATGATGATGAATATCGTTATTGTGGTGGCGGTGGTTTTGGTGGTGGCGATTGTTTTGGTGTTGGGGAGGGGGGTGGTGGTGGGGGTGGGGGTTTGAGTTGAGTTAAAGATTTCGATGGTTACGATGATAATAATGGTATGGTGACGGTGCTAGTAGAGTTGCATGAAGCTATGGTAGTGTTTTGTGGTGGTGATGCATTGTGGGATTGGCGGAGATAGGAGTAGTGCTGATCAATTTTTGTCGTCAGCATACATGTAGTCACGTTCTCACTGAAATGACGAGAATATGGCGCGTCTTGAGAGTATTTCCTTAAAAAGATTATAACCTAATAACTGTTGTTAAATCGGTACGCATGTCCACACCAATTACCTTCTTACGGAGACAAGAATGTACTTAGAGATACTTAGATTCTTACACAGGAATTGTTTGCTTGTGACTACGCATATCAGCACAGTTTAATCATTGACGGCACTTTCCGTTCTTTATGGTATTATTCGTTCAAACGAAGTCTCTTCTTACCGAAAATCCAGTCTAGGCGGAAAGAGTCTTCCCTGATAAGCCTGTGCCGACATGCGTAGTCACAAGCAAACAATTCCTGTGTAAGAACAAAATGACATCTGGAAACGATAAAATGTTAGATACATGTATTTGATATTTTAGAAAAATTATGTATAATGTATACTTAAAAGTTTAATTAATATATTTATGTCCGGAAGACTAAGTGATCATGATACGGTATCTGTCTGTCTCAATGCCAACGATCCAACGATCGTCCTTTACACAGGACTTGTATGGAACGTTAAATACCGGTTCAATGTCAGATGTGTATCAACGTTTTATAATCAACTTTGAATATGAGTCCTACTTAGACCTGCTACCAAGATACTTTTTCACTAGACTAAGATTGTCAGCCCAATATTTTCATATTCAAACCGGTCGCTATGCAAGAGAAACCATTTCTAGAAATCAGCGCTACTGCATTTGTTGCGATTCGACCGATATTGAAGATGAATTACACTTTATATGTATTTGCCCAGCCTTTGGAAACATAAGAAAACATACATAAAAATGTTATTATAAAATACCATCTACATTGTATGTATAAATATTTAAGTTTACTGCAAACGAATAATAAAATAACAAATAAAAGTATGCCTTTATGTAAAAAAAATCACTTACAGTACGAACCTCTATTCTAAATGCAAGAATGCTTTAATTGTTCATTCTTTTTTCTTTTTGTTTTGTTGTTATCCTATATTTAATGTGATGTCACGCTACTTTATTAGCTCAATAATGATTTGTTAAAATAAATAAAACCTTGTTTCACTGTTTTCAGTATGTGTTGTTGACGATGTACATTGTACAAGTCGAAATGAACTGTCTGTCTGTCTGATAAAGTCCAGGATAAATTACAATGAAAACATTAATACAGGCGAATACTTTTCGGAGTATAATTTTAACTTTGTTTTGTCCCGGGTATTTTTAATCAACTATTTTGTCTTGCTATTCTAATTAGTTAAAACAATTCAAAACATTATAGATTTGCAAGGAAATGCATTTAATAATTGTTTTTTTTTTCTTCAAAGTACGAAAATATGTGAACAACTCCCTTTAAGATATAAAAAAAGCATTAAAAAAACGAAAATCGGGAACGCGTCTCTTGTAGAAAAATCACAGTACCTAGGATTATAAAGCTAATCAGTAAACAAAAACTGAAATAATACAAGTACAAAATGGGGTTTTTTCTTGTAATATTTGTAATATAATCTAAATGCGAGGTCAATCAAGCGAATCAAAGTTGATAGTTTCCACTAACATCCAAAAATAGTGTAGGTAAATTGATTTAATTTTGGTCAACCCCTTTTACCAAAGACATGTTATATATAGCTTTAATAAGGACATTCAATGACAGTAATCTGAACAAACAAAAAAATGTCGAATATGTTCGATTTTTTAAGGTAAATAAAAAAAGCCGATCAACACAAGATTAATTACATGTATTCCCAAATTTGTTTGTGCCATAATTGATGGACAAGGTAGATCTTGCTATATTATGGTTGTGAGGGGGGTGGGGGGGGTGCTACAAATACACATTGATGGCAAGAAGGCAAAGTGGCTTTTACATATTTGAAGGTTTTAAATATATATATTATTTAATATATTATACGCACAATTATTTAAATGAATGCATATGGGTGCTTAATGATCTTAACGATTAAGTAACATCGTTTGTAATTAGGCATTCTTTTCATTAATTAGTTATCGAAAAAAATCAGATAAACCAATCATTGATATAATTTTAAACTTCAGTCATTCATATGTAATTAATGCCTTTAGCCTTTTGCGAACTTTTAATATGTCTTATAAAATCACCAGTTAACAGTTAACTTTTCAAAAAAGTTAGATTTTTGTCTTAAACGCGTTTATGTGAAAAATGCGTAATAAAAAGCATGAAAAAAGACATAAAATGTTAAATAGTTATATTATTCGGGGACTTTAAATAAAATGTTACCGACATAGTTATGGCACTTTTTCCGGCTATTAAAACTTCTGTTTTGTGACATCTACCTGTAAGTATATCATCACATATGAATCCCAGTGTGACGTCATACATGTGGATCTCGTTCAGTGTTTGGTTGTTGCATGACGTCATAAACGGTTGCGAACAGTTCCGGAACTCCGAGTACAGTCTGTGAGTTCAAATATTAAAGTACAATAACCATGTTATTGAAATAACAAAAGTTGCTAACTATTCCTGTTATGCAAAAACGGGCTATAAACGGGTAAACAGTTGCAAAAAAAATAAATTCACTTCAATTATTTCCACTAAAAAGATCTAAACATTCTACCCTTAATCCTTACATTCATTATGTTGAACCGTTGCCGATATTTTTGTATAAATAAAAAATACCTTCGTTCTCTACTACCTTTATCAATCACACTCGTTTATATAAGATATATAATCAAAACAAATTTGTTACGTGGGCATTTATGTCTTTAAAGCCAGATTCCTTTTAATATTAGCCCATATTAACGGACTCCAAGAGCCTATGATAATTTTTGCTTTGATGGCTCTGGGAGTCCATATGCACCCCTTCATAAACATGGGTGCATTTCAGCGCACAAAATCCGTGCGCTTCACTTAACCGACGTCGTTCGAGACATATTGAGGAAAGTAATGAATAAACTTCATAAACATGTTAAATTTACCTGAATGGCACCCAACAAACGTTATCCTGAGCATGCACCCTGAAAAACACGACGATGTTTCAACACACTATCCTCGTTGACATTTTTATGTTTTGAAATTTGAAACAGTATACTTTGTGACGAATATTTTACACCGTCATGGACTTAGGCTACATCACATAACCCGATGTGCAAAATATTGGTGTACCGCGACCTAAACGACAACGACACTTTTAAGTCGTCAACAAAATAACAGTTTTCAATATGGTGGATAGAGCGTACGAAAGAAGAACGAAGTCAATAAAAAGCAATTATTTCTTGCTTTAATGGTACCATTTGGACGAGTTTGTGGTTTACACAGGTAAACTTTGATAAGTTCTTGCAGTTTCTGTGTTCCTTAACCCTTGCATTGTTAATTAAATGTTGCACTCTCAGCAACCTATCGGGTTATAAAGCTGAGAGTTGAATTATTGCAACTATTTTAATATATTCCGAATTAGTATTTATATTTCCATATACTCACCTACAGACATCTCGCATCATCGAATCGTTGTAATTTGGCAACAGTCGGTTAATGCCGCCGGCGTCGCCTGCAGTACCGGAAGTACCATGAGACGAGAGCGCTTCTAACTGGAGGTACGGGTAGGAGCACATCTGACGGTGCGCCTCCGAGCACTGGCCGTACACGTGACGCATGACCAGGGCGCCTGAAGCGAACAGTCACGTGGTTACAGCACTTGCCAATAGTTAGGGTATTGGGCTGGTTTAGAGAGAGACTTATGTTCTGATATAACAATGCATTTTACGAATGTGCAATATACTTGGTATACATATTCAGCAAGTAGCAGCACCAGCATCAATGGATTTTAATTTATACCGAGGTATGGAACGCCAAAACTGCCCTTTGTTGAGAGAAACTGATATGGTTGGTTAGTTTGCATTATGTTAGGTCAACTAAACATTATGTAGGGTTAAGTTGACATTATGTTGGGCAAAGTTTACATTGTTTTGGGTTAAGTAAACATTATGTTGGGTTAAGATAACAGTATGTTGGGCTAAGTGGACATTATGTTGGGTCAAAGTAACATTATGTTGGGTTAAGTTAACATTATGTTGTAATGTCAACTAACCAAACATGTCAGTTTCTCTAAACAAAAAGCAGTCTTGGAGTTCCATACCGAGGCCCTGGTGACACTAATGATTGATTGGAAATTTTGCTTTCGTACCGCTTCAGAGCAATATTTTTTTACTTGTCATATAGATATACGTCACAATATTAAAATCAATAGCAATTATTGTATTGGAAAAAATTGCCAATAAGTTTCCGATGTGATTGATGTGTGTTATATTTTGTGGGTGGGGTTTGTGTAGCGGTTTGTGTAAACTGGGCGGGGAGAGGTGGTGGGAAGATGACAGAATGCACTTAATTCTAGACAGCAACGAGTTAATGAACTCTGGAGGGGAGCTCATTACCAACCGCTATTCAATGTGAATGTCGCCGGGAATAAGAAAACAAGTATTGCCTTTTCTAATACGTATTCGTTTTCTGATTAAAAAGAGTCGCCCCAAAGGCCTGGTCTCATAGACAAATGGTCTCTTCATTACGCGGCGTATTATGGGATGTTTTAGGTTCCCTTTGTGAGAGTGTCTGTGTTAGTTTTGCTTGTTAGCATTGACAACATTAGTCATTTCCCACTTGTAATTATGCACTTGAGGCTTGCTCTGGGTAAACGAGGCTTAATACATGTGTGAAAAGTACCGTCCCAGATTAGCCTGTGCAGCCCGCACAGGCTAATCATGTACGACACTTGTCTCCTAAACTGGATTTTCGCTATAACGAGACTTTCTTCAAACGAAAAAATACCATAAAAGCGGAAAAAGTTATTCCTCATTAGTCTGTGCGGACTGCACATGCATAAACAATTTCACGGAGCGAGGCCCAATTTTCATTTATAGTCTAAGAAGTGCTTTATACCGTGTTAAAAGTGTTTATTCCGTCACTTAGACGAATTTCATTTAGAGACAATACTAGTTACGAGTGGGGTTTAAAGAAAAAAAGCAGCAATTGTTGGTTTGTTTGTTTTTGTTTTGTGGACAAAAGTCATAGTGTATACATTTACAGCAATTATACTTATCGTAAGTTTTTTTAATCTTCTAAATATATTTATTGACAGGAATTTGTGTATGATATGAACAAAGTTAGGCACGTTTTAAAATCGAACACAAATATATTTGATTTGTGTCAATGTTGTATACAAATTTGCAAGATTGTCCGATATACCATTAAAAATGCTCCGACCCTATAATATATAACTGAGCTTTCCGGGTTAATTTTTTGTCAATAATAAATAGTCATTTGATTTTTTTTCATTTTTATTTTATATTTTTTTAAAAAGACGTGTTGCGTGTTGTTTAAAAATGGTTATAGGTGTAAAAAAGTGTAATGTTCGTGTTTAAGGAAAATAATACTTACTATTAAAACAATACTTATTATTACATGTGTATAATTAGTTTGTTAATGATAAGTATTAGTATTATTATTAGTATTATTATTATTATTATTATTATTATTATATAATGTCCTCCGAACAATATGTACGCATTTTGGTGGTTCACAGTTCGGATTCGGGATGAGGAAAAAGACCAAGTTTGAACTGCAATATCGTTTGGCAATGAGTAATTATCCGTCTAGAGGCAATCAATAAGCGTATGTCAAACTGGTGTGAGTTAATTGAGTAGTCAGAACAATTTTGGGGCTAATTTAACAGCGGTCTGCTTTTCGACGTCGTGCGTTGGTCTGTTATTAATCTACAGCAGCGATAGTGTCGAGCGTTTGGAGCTACCGTTTCACATGTATTGAAATTCTATACATTGTTGTACATTTTTATTAATCACATTTATACAGCTTAGAGTTTATTACTATAATGGTAAAATATGTTATTTAATAGTTTATATAAAATATGTCATATGTGTTTATTATTTTTCTTACAAACGCGGAAATTGCTTCCATAGAACTCTGCGCGGTCCGGAACCCAGTGGTACGTGCAGTGCGATACCATTAGGTCAAAATAAGCAATATTATTGTAAATGATAATAACAGGGTGCAGGATCACGTGAATTTGTGGGGTTCACAATTAAACGTTTATTGGTGTAAACTCACCGTAAAGTTGTGTCTTTTATGCACTTAAGGTTTTTGATATGTATTTCAATAACTTGAGATATTTGCAAAAGTTCTTAAAGTTGTGTTTACGTAACTGTCCAGCCCGTGTGTTAATTAATGAAAACCTCGTTGATCCTGCACCCTGTTATAGGTGCGCGTTATAAATGTGAATCTGTTTCAGCGGGTATGCCTCATACATGATTGCGGAGGATATACGATGCTCCGAATATTTTTTTAATTTCCGGTTTGACTAGCCTCGCTCCCGACATCCAGGGTTCAAGTCTAAGTCAAACGTTACCCATGCCATAGCGGGGCTTCCAACTTACAGCGTCTGGGCTGCGTATGACGTCACTACGCTGTCACAATACAATCGGTTCTCTAAATATTTGTTTTATTTTTCTAATTAATGTATCGTCTGCTCTTTTGAGCGTTACAATCTATTTACCGTCTGCTACCGTACACGTCGAAGATACAGAAAACATGTGTTCGACATCCTCTCCGTGAAAACGTAATTACTTTTAAGCGTTTTTGCGTACAAAACTTAATTTCCCATCGGAATACCTAAGCACGTTATTAGCACAATCTGAGAAAAGCGCGCAATTCAAGTACCAGATGTTGTGTCGGACACATAAACAAGGGTTATGCAATGATTTATACGTGATTCAACTAATTCGCACTTTTTTTGATCGCTCTTTGTTCGAAAAAAACCGTGTTATATGATTAGTAATGTTTATAGCAATGGTAAATTACGAGCATCGCGTTAACGACCATACCAAACATTTAGAAGGAGACGAAGGCAATACAGTCTTAAATTGTTGGTGAGCAAATGTCTTTTGGCCTTTGAAAAAGATGATATAGAAGATGGCGATGTTGTTTGTTCTTTTACGTTAATAATGATGATGATGAGGACGAGGAGGAGCAAGAGGAGGAAAAGAAGGAGGAGGAGAAGGGGAGGAGGGGGAAGAGGAGGAGGAGAAAAGGGATGAAATTGAGGAGGAGAAGGAGGAGGAGGAGGAGAAGGAGGAGGAAGAGGAGGAGGATAACACATTAAATATTTAGAATAAAAATGTGATGTGCAAAGGACGAGATATTTATGTGTACACTTGTGAATTTGAACAACAAGACCAAAGCTATTTTCACTTTGATAGAAATAGATTTCGATTTTCATCGCCAATACGTAACCAGTTTAGCCGACCGTTGCCTATTGTACGTTTAGTTATAGTCAATATTGGGCATATTAAACAAGATATAATCCACTGCTGATCTATTACTTCCACACCACACACATCTGTCGAAGTAATCTCGCAAATTGCTTCCACAAACACCGGTTTGTTTGCACGAGAACATGGGTCCGTAATATGTCTTAGTTCTATATTGGAACGCTTGGTTAACAACCCAGGAAGCTATGCGATGTTCTTATAGCGGTAATAACCCTATGTTGTAATGAGATTACAAGTGAATCAAATTGTATTGTATTTCGATGTTTCTATAACGGCGTTGGAACAACAATAGTTAATTGGGTTGCTGTAAGGGTCATTAGACCCATAACAATATTAAAAATATGGTTTGTATGTTTCGGAATTTCTGTGACGTCCAACGACATTGAAAAAAAGATGATTATATTGTGTACGATTATAATTTCGATGTAAGTATTAGGATAAATTATTTGTCCTTCGGCGTTTCTGCATAAACTTAATTGACATGTTTTACAACTTACCACATATGACGTAACAGCTGACGAGAATTTCAGCGTTGTGTAGCAAACAGGTGCGTTTGGACGGCCTTCCGTTTACAAGCAACCACGCAGACTTCATCGCAAATGCGAAAATGACGTATTTAATAACACAAGAACTTATCAAATTCCCGCACAATAATCCAATGATCCAATAAAACACACGCTGTTACATTTAAGTTGTAGACATTTCAATGATGTTCTTGTTGTCCCGGTTTGTGGAGTTAAATATCAACTTAATCCAAGTCCTGTTGTCAACAAAATGCGAGTAGACGCTGTTTTATTTCACGGTAATCGCCTAACGTGTGTGCAGTCCAACTGGTGTTCTTTGTCTGACAAAATAAAACTGTTGGTTGATGTTATAAAATTTTAATTTATATTCCTATTTTGTGACACATTCATGCCAAAAGACATACAATTCACTTTTAATCTGCAATCCGAGAGTTGAGGTTGTCTTCGATTGAATAACTTGTCAATAACATAAATGCGTGTGCAATAATAGTAGCTTATTGCAGATTATTTAACATCCGATTAACCACGAACACTCGTGGTTTGCGCATACATGTGGTATTTCATATCGGAGAGGTTGGTTAATCACTGAAAAGGTCGTTATAAATGCATGTTAGAAAATTAACATACTGGCGCAGTGCCTAATCCCGCCGATGCACTAAACCCGCCACCCCATCCAAATCAATATTTCTTTAAAGCGATTACTTTTTTGTATGTCTTTATTAATATAGATGAGTTCATTATTAGCACTGATAATTTTTCACCTTTTTTGTCTAAAGGTACCTTAAATGTGATAGCATGGCATGGGGGATATATGTTTCATACTGCGCAATTTTGAGACCCGCAATGATTGTGGTCATAATATAACACAATTATAGTGTTTTGTATTAACACATGTTGTTGTTTTAAGTTTAGAACTAAAAATATGCTACTTTTGTTAGCAAATAACACATATAGTTTGTAATACATTTAAACGTTTTTTTTAAAGATGCGTAGCGGATTAAGGCACTTTCATAGCCAGTTTTTACATTATGTAGGTCTTTAATGTTGCTTATAATTGTTCCTACCTAAAGTAGTCAAAATGTACCCCAAGCATGCCAGCAAATGCAAATCACACCTAATTTGATTAATGCTAATTGTGTGTCGATCTGTCCAATGCTTTTTTTAAATTGTTAAAATACCTTCCAAATGTGGCGGATTGAGACACTGCATCAGTATCATATGATACAGTGTATACATAAACTTGTTTTTGTCCTTCCCATAACACGAACAATCTAAACCATTCACGTTTACACATTTTTAAAAGTTGTAATAAAATAATTAACATGTAGTTGTAGAAGCATGCATTCGACCCAATATAGAATAATATTTTTCCTCTGTACAGGTCATGTTTTATGGAGTCTGTATCAGCGTGTGAGTCCATATACTTATTACTTATAAACACAGGAGGGAAGCCCATATTTCTCTATTATAGCATATATAAAAAAAATAACACGGGCTTCCCTCCTGTGCTTATAAACCATTTTAAGAAATGTCTTATAAACAAGAATATCTGTGAATAAGCGGCTTTTAGATTCACTGAGGTACACATTGTATTGCTCAGCGTTGAGACTAAAATTCTAGCAATGTCGAAAGTTTCAGTGTACTTTAAATTATAACAAGAGCATGCTTTTGTTATTCAATTTATAGTATAAATCACGGAATATATCTGCAAATAGCTATGTTAGAATGAGCTATATTTTATATAATTTAAAATGTATGAAATACGATATAATATAATAAATAAATAAATAAATAAATAAATAAATAAATAAATAATGAATAAATAAATTGATGAATGGATGAATGAATGAAGGAATGAATGCATGAAAGAAAGAAAGAAAGAGAGAGAGAAAGAAAGAAAGAAAGAAAGAAAAATAGAAAGAAAGAAAGAAATATAGAACTCAAGCAAAAAATAGAAAAGAAATAAAGAAAGAAAGAAAGAAAGCAATTCAACTCAAGTTTATACAAAGCGATAAGATGCCATGACTTAATTATGAGCGGTGGTATTAATAAGTATGTCCGATACTAAAAATAAAGCTTTACGAACGATACTTACAGAAAAAGCTTAGAAATAATAATTCATTCCTTCCTTACGTTCAAACCTCACGTGTCTTCAAATAGTAGTCCCAGGGGAATAAAGCCGCACATAGAATGTATTATTATTAACGATCTGCACTCATTCGTACGTTCAATGACCATTACACTTGGCACATTGCAAATTCGGAACCCAAAATATACCACACACCTGCCACTGCTATAGTAACGACAATAATGTTCGAATCACCGATAATCCATTGTTCCACAGTCGAGTTTACATTCCGAGGCCAATTCACGCGCAAGAAATAAAACAAGACGCCAGCTTCTGTAGTAATTTCCAAATCACCATAAAACTGTTGTTAGGCGTCAAGACATACACTACTAACACCATTTTAGTGTTGTTTCCAGACCGCTGTTTCCGCCTTAAGTATATCGCCGGCTACCGATACATTTCCGTGCTCACTTAGTCCCGCGACGACTTCTGGTTTCTATCGTTTAAACTATACGCTTTAAGAACCGCAATACAATGCACAGTAGATCTCTGTATGAATAAATAGGGTACATTAACTGTTCATCAAATAAATGATCAAAAATAAAATAATAAAAGACGAAATTTGAAACTGACTTTATACCGATTCAAGACAGTTTGAATACATTAGTATATATGAGTTGATTTTATTGCAAGACGGGTTTATTGTAAAGCGGTCTGTCACACACAATTCCCATTTCAATAAGACACATCAAAACGTTTTTAAATAAAATCATTTCATTTCTTACTTATTTTCACAGAAGTACTAGATTGGTTTAAATCACTTTCTATACATATTCTGTGTTTTTGTATCGTATTTAATCTTGAAATTCATCACCCTACATGCCTTTAAATTTTTAGTCGAAACTCACAGTTTTGTCTCTTATATAAATATGTGTTGATTTAATTACAAAACGTGTTTATTGAAAAACCGGTTGTTATAACAATTTCACTTTGCAATAAGATAAGATAAGACACTCCAACCCGTTTTGCAATCAAATTATTGCAAAACGGGTTTATTGCGAAACGGGTTGTTACAACTCTCAATGTGACAGAATTGAACAACATATAATTATCAAATTGCACGAGTTATCGAAACGGAGAAGTACCCTCATGTGTTTGTTTTGTTTCATAATATAAATGATAACGAGCGGGTTTTTTTAAATAAAATATTTGTATAAATTTAAACATTGATATTTATAATAAAAAATCAATTAGTTGCAAGCTGTTTCAACATAACTTCATTAAACGTGTACTTAAGCATACACCATTTCGTCAATTATTTGCGATTTCAAATTGCATCCAATCATTGACATTCGAGTGCAATTTCTTTGCCGATTATATCACTGTATTTAACTCAAAACCGTTGGATTGAAATTTCTTTGCCGATTATATCACTGTATTTAACTCAAAACCGTTGGATTGCAATTTCTTTGCCGATTATAACATTGTATTTAACTTAAAACCGTTGGATTGAAATTTCTTTGCCGATTATATCACTGTATTTAACTTAAAACCGTTGGATTGCAATTTCTTTGCCGATTATATCACTGTATTTAACTTAAAACCGTTGGATCGTGAGAAAATGAATCTTCAATCATTTTCTTTTCATAACCAGTGAATTAAAGTAAATCTTTAAACGCAAGTATTAATAAATCACTCTTTTCCGTTAGAGTGGATCTATTCATTGCATTAATATTAACTTTCAATTACTATGCGATGGAATAGAAATTGCGAATTGAAACGGTACGAAGAAGACACAAATGAGGAGGCAAAATAGCAAAACTAGGAACCTTTTTGCACAATATAAACCAGATTATATTCTATACCTCCATGCAATATACTGGACAAGGATGCGTGGTCTTGTGTTGACAAACTGGCTTCACAAGCCATGGGTCGCAGGTTCGGGTCAACACCGCACCTTAATACAACATAGTGAAACTAAAGGTACACAGGCCGTGGAGAAAACTTATATTTGAATTTAGTCCTATATTTAATGCAAGGAATAAGTTATCAAGCAGTATGATACACAGCATATGTTCTAAATAGAAGACATGACACATACATACACACCAAACACAAACACATAAAATAAACTGTAGTCGCCGCCATGGAACGGTCAATGAATCGAGAGGTTAAAACCAGTTTTAAGGAGCTCCGACAATTGTTGTGCATTGTTTTGCATTGCCATGCGCAATTGTACATCGTCTTACAGTGTCGTAAATTGTCATACGTCATTGTAGATGGTCATGTGTTATTGTTTACCGTCGTGCTTCAGTGTACACTGCCGTGCGGCCTTGTACATGGACGTGCATCATGGTACTTTGTTGTTTAACGTGCTTCTTTAATCGTTGACGTGCTGCGTTGGTCATTCTCCTACGACGTTGGTCGTTGTCTTTTGTCGTTGTACGTTGTCGCGCGTCATTGTTCTAAGTTTTTCGTCTATGTGCGTTGTCGTTGTAGATTGGTGATTTTCGTGCTTTTAATTTTCAGTGCGTCGTTGTACATTGGCTTTCGTCGATTTACATTGTCGTTACACATTGTCGATCATTTTTTTTAATTGTCGCACGTTATTATTTATTTTCGATTGATATTGTCCATTGTCGTGCGTCGATGTATTTTGTCGTGAGTCGTTGGTCATTGTCGGGCATTTCGTTTAATGGCGTTATTCGTACGAGACGTTAAGCAAAGGAGCAATCTTCCAGGTACTTGACATCCTATATTAAAAGAACCAGGATCGTCTTTGCGAGAAGTTTACGGCCGTTTACGGTATTGCACTATCTCTCATATATGAACTTAAACGTCTTCTGTGGCAAAGGCCACATGGGAGAAAATCCCAGCGCACTCGATAACAATCACTAAACTCAGTGCACAGTTTACGTCTGATGCCAATGAAAACCATGTATACAAGGCAAAACGCATTTGAAACCGGAACTGTCGAGTTTGCAAAACGTGTTTCAGAATTTGATGCAAATATGTTTTTCTTATTTAAAAACCAGAAGAAATACAGTTGCCTGGGTAATAAGTGTCTTTGCATACAACTAATTAATCAAAACACGACTGGAATGCTGCAGACCAGAACTCTGCATGAATATGCATGGTTAACGATAATATAATAAGGACCTTATACCAATAAAATGCATGGTTAACGATCATGTAATACGGCGCTTATATCAATTAAGTGCACCCCATGGGCGATCGAAATGCAGACTCATCAATATGAATATATTTGCATAACTGCTCAATGATTGATTTATGTTATTTGAGTCGCCACAGATGGCCGTGTTATGCTGAACAGTTTCGCTAGGGCATCGTTTCTGTACCGTCCTACGATACATCTTGGCTCCGTGGGTGGCTACATAATAATCAGTTTTGTTAGTACAACATATGTTTTACTATATGTCGTAGTGCCCATGCGCATATAACTGTCATTGCATTTTCGTTTCTGCTTTTGGGTTGTTAACAATTTGTGTCTTGTCGGTTGATTCGGTTTTGATAACTGATTTGCGCATATGTGCCTTAATATCTGTTTGGTTCACGTAGGTTGATTTTTGGTACATGTGTGCTGTCACCTGTTTTGGTACATGAGGGTTTAAATCTATTTGGGTACATGTGTGTTCTCATCCAGTTGTTTCGTATGGGTTAATATCTGTTTTTGTACATATGCGTTGGTATCTTATTTGGTGCATATACCAAAATATATATTTAAAGGCATGTACCAAAACATTTATCAATCTACATACATAGATTAAAACAGTTATCAACCCACATGTACCAAATAAGATATCAACGCATATGTACAAAAACATATGCAAGCGCATGGGCACTACGACGCATCGTAACGCATGTGACGTATGAACAAAACTGATTATTATGTAGCCACCCACGGAGCCAAGATGTATCGTAGGACGGTACAGCAACGATGCCTATCCAGCACAATTGTTCAGCGTAACATGGCAATCTGTGGCGACTTAAATAACATGAATCAATCATTGAGAAATTATGTAAATAAATTCATATTGCTGAGTATGCATGCTGATCGCCCTAGGGGTGCATTTTATTGATATAAGCGCCGTATTACAACATCGTTAATCATGCATTTTATTGATATAAGCGCCTTATTATATTATCGTTAACCATGAATATTCATGCAGAGATCTAGTCTTCAACATTTCAGTCGTGCTTTTATTAATTCGTTATATGCAAAGACACTTATTATATAGGCGAGTGTTTTTTTTTTCGAAACCACGTGTTCTGTTTATGATATTAGAAAAAAAATATTTTCACCAAATTCTGGAACACGTATTGCCAACTCGTCAGATCCGGTTTCAAATGCTTTGCGCCTAGTACACATGGTTTTCATTCGTTTCACAAGTAAACTGTGTACTGAGTTTAGTGATTTGTTATCGAGTGCGCTGGGATTTTCTCCCATGTGGATGGCTCGATCGTGCTGGAAACGATCCTGGGTCTTTTTATTTACGATGGCAATTACCTGGAACAATTCTCAATGGTTTGACGTCTCGTACGATATTACTACATTTAACAAAAAGCACCACAATGATTAACGACGTACGACTATCTGCACTGGCGACCGATACTTAACAATAACGTACGACAATGTAAAACGATTCTCGACAACAACGAAATGCATAGTACAATGGCGCACGACAACGTACAACTACGAAAGACAATTATAAACGGCTTGCGACAATGACCAACGACGCACGAAAACGTTCAAAGACGCACGAATAACATAGGAGACGCTCGACAAATGACAGTGATGCACGTCCATGTACTAGGTCGCCCGATAATGTACACTGACGCACGACGATGTACACTGACGCACGACAATGTACAATGACGCACGAAAATGTACACTGACGCATGACGCTGTACACTGACGCACGACAATGTACACTGACGCACGACAATGTACACTGACGCACGACAATGCAAACTGACGCACGACATTGTACACTGATGCACGACGCTGTACAATGACGCACGACGCTGTACACTGACGAATGACGCTGTACACTGACGCACGACGCTGTACAATGACGCACGACGCTGTACACTGACGAATGACGCTGTACACTGACGCACGACAATGTAATCTGACGCACGACAATGCAAACTGACGCACGACAATGTAAACTGACGCACGAAAATGTACACTGACGCATTACGCTGTAAACTGACGCACGAGCATGTTCACTGACGCACGACGATGCACACTGACGCACGAGCATGTACACTGACGCACGACAATGCAAACTGACGCACGACATTGTACACTGACGCACGACGCTGTACACTGACGCACGACGCTGTACACTGACGCATGACGATGTACACTGACGCACGACAATGTAAACTGACGCACGACAATGCAAACTGACGCACGACAATGTAAACTGACGCACGACAATGTACACTGACCCATGACGCTGTACACTGACGCAAGACAATGTACACTGACGCACTACAATGTACACTGACGCACGACGATGTACACTGATGCACGACGCTGTACACTGACGTACGACCATGTCAACTGACGCAGGACAATCTACACTGACGCACGACAATGTATACTGACGCACGAGCATGTACACTGACGCACGACGATGCACACTGACGCACGAGCATGTACACTGACGCACGACAATGTAAACTGACGCACGACAATGTACACTGACGCACGACAATGTACACTGACGCACGACAATGTACACTGACGAATGACGATGTACACTGACGCACGACAATGTACACTGACGCACGACAATGTACACTGACGCACGACGCTGTACACTGACACACGACAATGTACACTGACTCACGACAATGTAAACTGACGCAAGACAATTTACACTGACGCACGACAATGTACACTGACACACGACGCTGTACACTGACACACGACAATGTTCATTGACGCACGATAATGTTCACTGACGTACGACAATGTACACTGACGCACGATAATATACACTCACGCACGACGATATACACTGACGCACGACAATGTACACTGACGCACGACAATGTACACTGGCACACGACAATGTACACTGACGCACGATAATGTATACTCACGCAGGACAATCTACACTGACGCACGACAATATACACTCATGCACAACGATATACACTGAAGCACGACAATGAACACTGACGCACGACAATGTTCACTGACGCAAGACACTGTACACTGACGCACGACAATGTACACTGACGTAGGATAGTGTACACTGACGCACGACTATGTACACTGACGCACAACGCTGTTCACTGACGTACGACGATGTACACTGACGCACGATGATGTACACTGACGCACGACAATGTACACTGACGCACGACAATGTACACTGACGCACGACACTCTACACTGACGCACGACATTGTTCATTGACGCACGACACTATACACTGACGCACGACACTGTACACTGACGCACAACGATGTTCACTGACGCACGACGCTGTGCACTGACGCACGACGCTGAACAATAATCTATGATCAATGTGCAATTACCTCCGTCAATGTAGATGAATTGTGTGTCATACTGCTTGGCAACTGATTCTTTGCAATAAATAAAGGACACAATTCTAATATACACTTTCTTCACTGCTTGTGTTCATTAATTTTGACATTGTTATATTAGGGTGTCGTGTTGGCTCGAACCAACGACCCATGGCTTGAGAAACCATTTTGTCACCTCTAGAACACGCATCCGTTGTCCAGTAGATTGCATGAGGATATAGTTTCTTTTATAATGTGCAAATATATTCCTAGTTAAGCTATTTTGCCTCCTCGTTTTTGTTTTCGTTGTCGTATTGTTTCAATTCACAATTTCTATTCCATCGCGTAGTAATTGAAATTTAATATAAATGTAATGAAAAGATCAATTCTTTCGGAAAAGTTTGATTTACTGATATTTGCATTTAACGATTAACTTAGGTTCACTAGTTATGAAATGAAAATGATTTAAGGGCATGGAACAAATTTATTTTCCCACGATGCAAATGTTTAATGCAGTGATAGAATTGGCCAAGAAATGGCACGCGTCTAATTGATCGGATGTTCTTTGAAATTGCAGGTAATTATCGAAATCAATTGTGCTTCAGTACACGTAGAATGAAGTTTTGTTGAAACAGCCTACACTTAGTTTATGTTTCATTTATATAAATATCAATGTTTGAATATATACAAATAAATAACTTATGTAAGCGTGAAAACATTTGGTAATCATTTATATTATAATACAAAACAAACACAAGTGGGTACTTATCCGTGTCGATCACGCTTGTAGTATGCTAACTATATGTTGTTCAATTCTGTCACATCGAGTGTTGTTACAGCCCTCGTTTCGCAATAAATTCGTTTTACAATATTTTTTATGGCAAAACGGGTTGTAGTGTCTTATTGCAATGTCAACTATTATAAAACTCGTTTTTCAACAAACACGTTTTGCAACAAAATCAACACATATGTATCAATAAATTCAAATGGATTGGAAACGTTAGAAGGTATGTTTCAAATGTCGTATTTAAATAATAGTATTTCAAAAAAGAGACAAAACTGTGAGTTTCGACTAAAAAAGGCATGGAAGGTGATGCATTTCGAGATTTAATACGATAAAACAACACAGAAAGTGTGTAGAAAGTTTTCAACCAATCTCGTACTTAAGTGGAGATAACTTATAAATTAAATAATTTTATTTAAAAACGTATTGAAGTGTCTTATTGAAATGTGAATTTTGTGCGACAGCCCGTTTCACAATAAATCCGTTTTGCAATAAAATCATCAGATATCAACTAATTTATTCAAATTGATTTGAAATAGTATAAAGTAAGTTTCAAATTTGGTCTATAAGAATTTTCTTTTGGATCATTAATTTGATGAACAGTTAATATACCCTTTTATTTATACATATACAATACACTGTGTGTTGTATTGCGGTTCTAAAAGCGTATAATTTAAACGATAGAAGCCAGAAGTCGTCGCGGGACTAAGTGAGTACGGAAATGTTTCGAGAGCGAGCGATATACTTAAGGCGGAAACAGAGGTCTGGAAACAACACTTAAATGGTGTTAGTCGTGTATGTCATGACGCTTGACAACAGTTTTATGGTGATTTGGAAATGACTACAGGAGCGGGCGCCTTGTGTTCTTTATTGCGCGTGAATTGGCCTCGAAATGTAAACTCGACTGTGGAACAATGGATAATCGGTGACTCGAACATTATTGTCGGTATTTAGCAGTGGCAGGTATTGTTGGTAAATGTTGGGTTCCGACTTTGAAAGGTGCCACTTGGAATAGTCATTCAACGTATGAATAAGTGCAGATCATTAAAAATTAAACATTAGGTGTATGGCTTTATTTCTTTATGAGTACTGTTTAAATATGAAGACACGTGAGATTTGAACGTTAGGAAGAAATGGATTATTCGTAAGGCTTTTCTGTAGGTATCGTTCGTAAAGCTCTTCTTTTATTGTCGAACATAATTGTTAACAACTCATCTCATACTTTAGTCATGGCATCTTTGTGCTTTGTATAAACTTGTTTTATTTATTTATTTATTTATTTATTTATTTTAATTAATTAATTAATTAATTAATTAATTAATTAATTAATTAATTAATTAACTTATTTATTTATTTATTTATTTATATTTTATATGTTTCAAATGAAATAATACGTTGTTCATTATAAAAGGGATATTTGAACATGTATTTCGTTATATATAGTATAACATGAAATTGTATAAAAAACATGCTCTTTATTTTATTTTGGATACACTGCAACTTTCGACACTGCTAGTATATTGTTCTTAAAACTCAGCAAAAGAATGTGTACCTCAGTGACTCTAAAAGCCGCTTATTCACAGATCTTCTTGACTTTAAGACATTTCTTAAAATGTTTTAACTTTAATAACTTGTGAACATGGACTCACAAACTGGTGCACACTCGATAAAACAAAGCCTGACAAAGGAGTAAAATATTCATAACTATGGGACCGAAAGCATGTTTATCCAACTACATGTTAATTATTTATTTTAACTTGCTTTAAAAAAATCAGTCAAACTAGATTGTTGGCATTGTTCCTGTTCCTGTTGGGAAGGGAAAAAAACAACATAATTATATACTCACTCTATTATATGATACTGGTGCAGTGCCTAAACCTCCTTAATTTGGAAGGTATTTTAACTATATATAAAAAAATGATCAACACGCAATTATAATAAATCAATTTATGTTCAATGTGCATTTGCTAACCTACTTTGGGTACATTTCAACTACTTGGCATATGAAAAATAATAAGCGATATTACAGTCCTTCATATGTTAAAACTGTCTGTGAAAGTTCCTTAATCCGCCACACCTCTTAACAAAGTTTTAACGGGCCGCATGTCTCAAAATTGCGTATGCGCAGTATGATACATAGATCCCCCATGCCTTGTATTTACCTTTAAAGGGTCCTATAAACAAAAAATGATTAAATTTAGGAAAAAGATCACCGGATCAACATGAAAAATTATCAGTGTTAATAATTAACTCTCAATACTGGTAAAAACATACAAAAAAGTATGCATTTTTTAAAATGCAAATGTGGATGGTTTGGTGGGTTAGCGCAGCGGCGGGATAAGTGACTTCGCAAGTATGTTAATTTATCAACATGTATTTTATAACTTCCTTTTCAGTGATTAACCAACCTCTTCGAAATGAAATACCGCAAAAAGTGCCAGCCATGAGTGTTCATATAAATATATGTTTTAATAACAACAGGTTTATTATTTTGGACAAAGAACACCTGTTCGACTGCACACACGTGAGGCGATTTCAGTGACATAAAACGGCACGGACTCGCTATTGTTGACAACGGGACATATATTAAGTTGATATTAAACTCCACAAACCGGAACAACACAAACAGCGTTAAAATGTCAACAACTTTGATTTGT